>RJWJ010045509.1:0-11723 GCA_004363605.1 Indri indri
GCATGGTGACATGCGTCTGTAGTCCCAGCTACTCGGGAGGCTGAGGCAGAAGGATCACTTGAGCCCAGGAGTTTGAGGTTGCAGTGAGGTATGATGATACCACTGCACTCTAGCCTGGGCAACAGAGCAAGACCCTGTCTCAAAATAAGTAAATAAATGAATATTTAAAAATATTTTGGCAACTCCACAATTTTAATATCCATAAGGTGATATAAATTCTTTGACTTTTCATAATGTAACATGAAACCTATTCCCACTAAACTTGCAAATTATTCGACCTGAAATTTGTTTATTTATGTATTTATTTAGTGTGTGTGCATGAAGGATACAACTGATGATTAATTTACCATTGTTTGATAATGACAGAATTACTTGTGGAGTCTAGGCAGTGAATTAACCATAACATAGGCTAGATTATTTGGATTGCAAAGAATAAACAGGTTGTTGAAAGAAAGCAAAGAGATCCATGACATTTTTTTCCATGAGAACAGTGTTGTAATATTGTTTGCCTGAAGTTAGTCTCTTAGTCTTTTGAAATACTCTGGAACAGATTTAAACTTTCTAGTTACTTACACACACCTTTTGCGGATTTTGTTTTGCATTTTAGTTTTTTCCAAGGTTAATGACAGAATTAACAGAACTACAGGAATTCTATGACCCAGATACAGTGGAACTTATGACCTGGATAAAGTAAGAAATGAACTGCCCAAGATTATTGTTAAGTTATGTTAATTATTGCATGCTATCTGATGGATTCAGGGGAAATAATAAATTTATATGTTTCCAAATTCTTATAAAACTCAGGTATTTTATCTTATGTTTTTAGGGATATTTAGTTTTTTATTGGACATTATTATTCTAATTTTATAATTAAACTCATCCCCTTGGGCTTGAAAATGTACGAGATTTGAGACTCCCACTATCAAACATCTAGAAATACAGCATAAAAAAGGAACAGATATCCTTTTATTTAGATAGTCAAGAGGATGCCTCTTTTGTCTTGGGTTGGAGATAGATAGGTGGTGGATTGATAGTTTCGATAACCAAGGGGTTTAGAATTTAATGCTCACGTAAATCAAGAGATGTGGTCTTGGGCCTATGGAAGAAGGGAGTTGGCATTGAGACCCCCCCCAAAACACACAAATATAACTCAGGGACCCTCAAAAGGCTACACTGTCAGTGAAAAGATGGAATAACAAAATATCCACCAAGTGGTAGAGAAAGACGATGAGAAAGTACAGTTTCTCTTGGCTTCAGCCCTTGGTCAAAAAAGTTTCCCCTCTGAATTTGTAGCAGTAGATCTGAATTCATGTGGTTTTGTTGTTTGAAATTATACTTGTTTAATCCAGGAAACCCCAGATTGAGAAATTAACATAAAAATGGTTTGGGGCTGGTCTGGGATGCCTGATACATCCTCAACTCAGGCTACACAGAATTCAGTAAATAAAGTTTCATGAAGTTGAGCTCCAAAATTACAAAGCACTTGAAGAAACAATTCAGCACAACCAAGTATCAGCTGTTATTTGTGATAAACAGCAGTTAGACCTGTTCCAATTTCTGATAATAAAATTTGTTTGTATCATTTAGCATTTGTTACCTAAGTCTACCACAAAACTTAGTGGCTTACAGACAATAAACATTTGTTATTTCACACCATTTTGAAGGTCAGGAGGGTGGAGGCAGTGGGGAAGATTCTGGTGTGACCCATCCCAACTTTGAGTGGATAGTCTGGAATGGCCTCTGTCACATGCCTGGGGTTGGCTAAGTGTCAGCTAAGGGGATCAAATTGACTTGGTCCACTATCTCTTATCACCTAGCAGGTTATTTCAGACTTGTTCACAAGGTAGTAGTTTGTAGAGTTCCCAAGAGCAGCAAGAGAGGGGTCTCAATGTCAAGCATGTTTTAAGTCTCTGCTTATATTATGCTTGCTATCATTCTATTGGCCAATGCAAGTCACATGGCCAAGATCAATGTTCCCTCCGAGACCATGGCTATGGAGAGAGAAATTATTGCAGCCATTTTTATAACCAATCTACTCCATTGATGGAGATTATGAAATAACTACATTGAAAATTATTAAAGACATAAAAGAAGAAATGAAAACATGAAACAGGAATGAAACACTATTTAAAAAAAAAGCTCAGGAAAACATGGGAAAAAAAGACAAAATGTTTCTAAGAATGAGGAATAGGTTTATAGAATAGGTAATAGAAATGAGAATAGTCTTATTATAATGTCATGTTGCTGTAAAGATACCCTCGTATGTATAAAAATTGTTTTCTTTAGATCACCCATAACTATTGCCTATTAATACTTTTTGTGAATTGTCTTTTGCCATTGTGGAGCACTGACTGTACAGCCTTGTGTTGTCCATTAACAAAAGAGGAAGTTATATCTCTGTGTGTGATTTACCACAGTATTTTAAAAAACATAGCAAAGGCCTGAACAATTGTACAATTGAATACTCGTGTTGCTGTGGTGTAATCATTCTATTTTGTGTCTGTTTCCTCACTACTGAGGACAATGGCCGTGTGCCGTGTCTTTATTTCTAGAGGCTGGCACATAGCAGGTAGGTGCTTAATGTTGAATACAGGGAGTGAATAAGTAAGTGAAGGCTTAGAACCACCCTTTGGAACCTGTTTGAAGGTTACCCGCCTTGAAAGTGGCATCTATCTGGGACTTCAAGTCATGATTTAGAGTGGAGAAGTCCCATATGTGTTATCTGGAGACAGGGACATGGGTAAAGATAGGGAAGGAGCAGGAGGAGAGATGGATCTGGAAGGAGTTGGGTTATGGTGGCTAATATTTGCAAAGATGTACTTGAGAATTTACAGCATCACCACTAAACTCTATCTAAAGTAATATATTCTTGTTGCATCCCCTTACCCTGCTTTATCACATTATTACCAGCTGACATATATATTTACTTATTGTCTCCCCCTGCTTCCTCTTTTTTAAAAAAGTTTCTGTATCTTCGGCACTCAAAACAATGCCTGGTGTATAGTAGGTGCTCAGTTATTTTTGAATGACTCTATAAGTGAAATGAAAACTAACATTGCAACTTAGGTTGCCTGGTATTTCAAAGTTGATACAAATCAGTGATCTAAATAGTATACTTCCCTTTTCATTGTGTAAATCTTTATGGTTCTTTGCAGAAGGCAAGCTCCAGTTGCAGCTGTGTTTGCAGGGAGTCCACAGTTAATGGGTGCAATTAAATTATGCACTGGCTGGATGGTGACAAGCTTACCTCTTTATAATGATGATGATCTTCTCAAGAGAAATGAAAACGTAAGGCATTTAAAATTTTACATTTGGATCTTTCTCACAGCACTCTGTATTTTAGTAGAGTCTATAGTGCCGCATGTGTTCCTAGTTAGCCAGGGAAATCCAAAGAATTTTAGAAGAGTTAACTCGTTTTAGTTTTTAAAAATCTGCATAGTATAATACATTTAACCAAGAGCACAGCCAAAATTAAAATATTACATTCTTTGTTTTAGGAATAGTATTGTGTTTCTAGGAAAAAGTATTCTCCACAAAGTATCAAGGGACTTGATTTGTAATATTTCATAAAGGGAAATATTCTTTTGAAAATATTGTTCTCAATTAAATTATTGAAAGAAGGCTGTCAATGTCTTGATACACTTTGTCTTTCTAAGCTAAAATTCTATTACTGCTTATAAAACAGTGATTTTTTTTAAAAAATGGGCATTTATTAATAACTCTAACATTAGAGTGATATCTAATTAATTACAGTTTAGAGAATATATTATCTTGAACAAGTCTTTTCTAATTGGCAAGATGTAAAAATACTTTAAAATAGTTATAGAATATGAATTAATGGGTTTATTAAACTATTATGAATTTAATTTCTTTGACTAAAATTTTATTTATTGAAATTTAGCACTGGAAAATTATAACAAAGGTCGCCCATCTCATTTCTTTCATTATGAAAATTAGAATATTGAGGCCTAGTAAAACAAATCATTTTTTCAGTGCTTTATAGAGTTTTTAGTATTCTTAGTCCGTTGTTCAAAATCTGCCAGACCTAACTTGGTACAGACAATTTATTACGGTGTCATTTGTGAACATAAAATAGAAATCTAAATAGCTAAAAATTTTAAGAATAAACTTTTAATTTTGGAATAATTTTAGGTTCATAGAAAGATTGCAAATATACTACAGAGAGTTCTTATGTACCCTTCACCCAGCTTTCCTCTAATGTTAACAACTTACATAACTGTGGTATATTTGTCAAATTAAGAAATTAACATTGCTACAATACCGTTAACTAAACTGTAGACTTTATTTGGATTTCATCAGATTTTCCACTAATGTCCTTTTTCGGTTCGCACAGCCAATCTAAGAAACCACATTGCATTTAGTGATTGAAAAAAGTGTTTTAATTTGAAGTGTGTTTAGAATTTATTTATTCTTTTTGAGGAGAAAATTTTAGGGTGGAATTTTCCAAGTATGGTTTACTATTAAGATGTTAATAGTCATTAATGTGGACACATGGGTTCTATGAACAAATGTTACATTAAACATGTACTGTATGCCTGGCACTATTCCAGGTGCTAAGGATAGGGTCCTTGCTCTCCTGCAACACAGTTGGGAAGATAAACAACAGACAGCTAACTGTAAAAACAATTCTTAGAGCATCATGCAAGACTAATGTTTATGGAATACACTTTAAGAAATCCATCTCTTTAGATGTTCTTCCATTAGATTATTGGTGGTTGCTAAATTTGCCTAAATTATTTCCCATTTACTTTGCATATTACAGTGGAATATTTTGAATATTTTAATCATGAGAATACACTTAATCACACAACACACATATATGTATACACACACATAGAGAGTCTCTGCTTTTTATATATTTATTTCCGCTCAAGTAGGTTAATAGTTTTTGCTCAGAAAATTACTCATAAGTTCTTAAGTTTCTATGTTCTATGGAACATATGAAGGACGGTCTTGAGAAGCTTAAGTGCACATCATTTGTATAAATCTGGAAAATTTATTTCTGACCAGAAGTGATCTTTATCTTTAAACTCTTCTCATATCACACAGTTTTTATTCACAACACAAAAATCAAAGATCATAACAGTAAATTTTTAAAAAGAAAAAATCCACCTGTCATGTTTTTGCCCCAAACAACTTTTAAAATTTTTTGCATTCCCTAGTCTGTGTCTATGTACATTAAATATTTTTATATGGTTGTCATTAGAATTGCATAATATGATTTAGAATTTAATTACATACCACATTATATTTGCTATTTGTTTTATAGTTAGTCTTGACTGCTATGAAACGTGAGTATAAGCTTCACGAGGGCAGAAATCAAGTCTTAGCGAATATCTTTATTTTCCATATATAGTACCGAGTACTAAGAATATAGTAGATGCTCAACATACAGTTTTGATTAATGGAAGTTTTAAATGCTTTTTAAAATAATTTTAATTATATTCTTTCAGATCTACCAAATCTATTCAAAACGATCTGCTGAGGATATTTATAAAATACTGACATCCTACAAAGCTAATTACCTAATTGTGGAGGATGCTATCTGCAATGAGGTGGGAACCATGAGAGGCTGTAGGGTTAAAGATTTATTAGACATTGCAAATGGCCATGTAAGTAACCATTTGGAAAGTTTATTATTTTTTAGAAAAACAACTGTTTAAACTGGTAATCTTCAAACTTTATTTTTGGAACTTAACTAAGAATATAATTAAGAGTTATATAATAATGATGAGTGCTTAGTCAAAGCAGTTTGAAGTATTTTTTAAATATACAAAAGTTGAACATTTTTATTAAAAAAAATAGTAACTTTACCAATACCTAAATTCCTTATTCATTGCCTGTACTTGTGCAGGGTTCAACATTTATATACAAAAGAATGGCATAATTTGATTTGAATGATGATATTATTTTAACTTATAATAATAATCTAAAGAATAGCTGGGTAGATTGTTATATTCTTATACTGAGAAATTTCTTGTAATTTGATTCAGATCCAGAAAAGTTACTTACTAAATTAACACAGTGCCTATCCACTGATTCCCTATTATCCACAAAAACGAGTGTATTCAGAGCCACTTTAGTTGTTAGGATTTAGCTGTATCTTAATTTCTACATTGATTTCAGCTATGTTACCAACCTGTTTTACCAAGCTATTTTACCAGGCAGTGGATATACTGTATATCTGGTAACCAAGAAGACTGACAGGGAAGTTCATGTGTCTGGTAATTAGCATTGGCTGGAATGAATGCTTTGATTCCTGAGAGGATCTTAGGAAAAGTTTAGTAGGTCATTTTAAGTTGTAGTGCACATTCTGTTCAAGTTGCAGCCAAGGTTTTTTCTACCCCTTCCTAAATAATCATAGCTGTCTTATCATCTGAGACCAATTTGGGGGTCGGAAATTAGTTTTTGTGATTTCTGCCTTTGTTTTCTTCATGACTCCTTAATTTTGTAATATAAACTTATTCTGTTTTATGCTACATGTATTTTGAATTTTCTCTGTTGGCACTTGAGGCTGTGATCTTTGGTTTATTGGTGACAAAATGGAATTTTATTAAACATTGGATATAGCATTCAGTAATTGCTTCTGTAATATATTGCTGTCTGCTATCCAGAACCTTTCTATTCTGCTCTTGGCTGCCCACCTTTCTTTTCTATTCTGAAGATCAGATTACTTCTCCTTTTCATGTAATGCCAGGCCTGGATTTAAGCTAATCCATACTTTTACTCTTTTTTTTTTTTTTTTTTGAGGCAGAGTCTCATTCTGTTGCCTAGGCTAGAGTGCCATGGCATCAGCCTAGCTCACAGCAACCTCAAACTCCTGGGCTCAAGCAATCCTCCTGCCTCAGCCTCCCGGCTAGCTGGGACTACAGGCATGCGCTACCATGCCTGGCTAATTTTTTCTATATGTTTTTAGTTTTCCAGCCAATTTCTTTCTATTTTTAGTAGAGACGGGGTCTCGCTCTTGCTCAGGCTGGTCTCGAACTCCTGAGCTCAAATGATCCGCCTGCCTCGGCCTCCCAGAGTGCTAGCATTACAGGCATGAGCCACCGCGCCCGGCCTGTCCTTTTACTCTTAAAGTTGGCTCTCTGACATCTTTCATAGACATTAAAATAATACTTAGTATTTTATTATAAAAATGCCTTCAGGCTAGTTAAACTATCTTAGTGAACATCATTAGGTGAGAATGTAAAGTTTTGCACCGGGCAAGTCACAAAAGCCTGCTCGCTTACGAGATCGTTGTGAGTCAGTTCTACACACAGAGAAGAATTTAAATATACACGAGGAATATCATATGTGCATTTCTCAGCCTTGGTAGGCTGCATGATAAGGTTCTTTAAAGCAGTGATTATGAAAACATTGCCTTCTAAATTTTAGGATGAAATCTTTTAAAAATTGGAACACTTTATACTGGTTTCTCAATCTCAAAAGGAAGTTCAGGAGTTTAGTGGGCATGGTGACTCACTTATGAAGAGGCTTTTATTTGCCAAATATGAGATATTTTATAGTCTATATTTAGCAATATGTTTTTTCATAAAAGTATAATTACTTGTACATTGATTACATTTCTTCTATAAGTTTAACCAGCTTTTTAATATTATGTTTCGTATCTTTTGATAGGTGGTTTGTGAAGAAGGTGACAAGTTAACCTACTCAAAATATGGGCGATTTTGTCATGAGGTCAAAATTAACTATTCTCCATATGTGAATTATTTCACTAGAGTATACTGGAACAGATCCTACTTTGTATATAAAATCAACACTGTGATATCCTTCCAGTCTTGAAAAATAACAGAGCCTTCATTTCAAAAACTTACACTGCCTGAAGTAAAATGCGATTTTCTTCTACTTACATGGTGTCTTTTATAGATCAGCATACGGACGTTTGAAATGTTGCTGCTGCTTTTCCCCTCCTGCTGTTAACTGGATCCATAGTTCTGTGGGAAGTATTAGAAGATCAAGCATTACTGTCTTTTGGTAAAATGTCAAATCTATCATCTGCAGTATTTCAGACAAGTGTCTTCCTTACTGTTACATGGTCTTTAAAAAGTTTTACCTATTGCAACATTTCCCCCATAAATCTTCATTCTGTCATAATACCGATCTTGAATTTGAATATGTTCAAGGTCAGACTATATTTCTCAAATATAACATTTAATAATACTTAATGTGATATAGTTTTATAATGGAAGGAAAGAATTATTCTTACCTTCAAGCAAGTTTTCGAAGGTGTTTAATGGTTTATAACAGAACTGAAATTTTATAATAAAAAACTAATTTAAATGTTAGCTGCAAATATGTGGCATTTAAATTAAAATAGAAATTATATAAAGAAAAGTGATTTTTTAAGGATATATGTAAAGATATATCCATAATTTTCCATGATATTGTTCTTATCATCTGCTGCTTATGTGAGCACTTTTTTAGTAATACATACTGCATGATATTGCATTTTATTATTTTGTGACTGTCTATTTCACGTAGGCTCATTAATTTAATACCAATTTAATCATGACAAAACAATACTGTTACCCTATATATATTTTAAAATGGATATTTAAAACAATGTTGTTCAGATTCGACATAATAAAATAAGGATATGGAGTATACAATCTATTTACATGTTTTCTACTGAATTATTAAGTAAAAAAATTAAATCTTTCTCAGAATAAGAATATGTACACTAAAATGAACAACAGTGTCTGGAGATATATGCAGATGCTGATACCTCTGCATACAGAAATATTTATTATAAAACACGTGTGATGTTATTTATGAAACCGTGATTCAGTCTTCAATATTAAGAACAAAATGACAATTATAATAAAATTTACAACACAATTTCACAGTCTAAATGCTATGTTCCTTTAAGTTTTCTTGTATTTTTCATCATTTATTAAAAGAAATTCTAAAATAAATAATTTGGCCTTATAAAGAGATTCAGGATAGATGTAGCCTATATATGTATCATTTTAGTAAGTCGGGATGCGTGTTTAGTTTTACTTTATATACCTGTTCAGTGGGCAGGTTTTCAAAACTTTCACTTGTTAGAGTGCTGCAAAAATTGCATTTTCAGTACTATAAATGACTACATTTATAGTAAGGGAGCATCTTTACATTGTCTTTATTTTCTGTAATACATATATTTTAAAAATTCATGCATTCTGAGACTAGCTCTAGGATGCTTTGCTCTTTTGGAGCTTAAGAATTGTTCAGTGGCGGTGTCTTATATCTGAGGCATTAGTTTCATTGGTTCTCATTTCACTCTTTTATGTAATTTTTTAACTATATTAAGATAATTGCAGGCACCGTACCTCAGGTTGACTCTGTTCATCTAGTAGTGAGTCACTGGTATTAAGCTTCAAGCCTTATGAAGATATTACCATAGTTACCTAAGTAGACAGTGAATAGTCATGTGGTAGTACTTGTGATTAGAGCATGTAACACAATGTAATTTAAAAGGCAGCTTGCATATTTTGAAGGGGAAATAAAACACCCTATGTTTTATGTATTGTGAAATATTTCCTTAAACTTTTGTTGATTTATATTAAGATCACATGTGCTGAATTAGTTTTGGGTTTTTTTTGACATACTAGTAAGTTGCTTTTGCCTCTGTCAACTTACTTCTTAAATAAAACAGATTTGGAGAAATTTTTTTTTTTTTTTTTTTTTTGAGACAGAGTCTCACTCTCTTGCCTGGGGCGAGTGCCGTGGCGTCAGCCTAGCTCACAGCAACCTCAAACTCCTGGGCTCCAGCAATCCTACTGTCTCAGCCTCCCGAGTAGCTGGGACTACAGGCATGTGCCACCATGCCCGGCTAATTTTTTTTCTCTATATATTTTTAGCTGTCCAATTAATTTCTTTCTATTTTTGGTAGAGGCGGGGTCTCGCTCTTGCTCAGGCTGGTCTCGAACACCTGAGCTCAGAACAATCCGCCCGCCTCAGCCTCCCAGAGTGCTAGGATTACAGGCGTGAGCCACCGTGCCCGGCCGAGAAATTTTTAATTGAAAGTTTTAAATAATTCTTTATTTAGCATCAGTTGAAAAGGAAAAGTAAGTTTGATGATAGAAATTATAATATCAGATATGAGAGATAAGCTTATTTGCTTCTATTTTAACTGTGGTTAACAGTGGTACTACAAAACTGAGTGGGAAGCATTTAATTTGTTTCATTTGTAGAGTAACACATGATTAAGAATTCTGCAAGTAATTCCATTCGGGTAACTTACAGTTGTTAGGTGTGACAATAAAGATCTACTATGAAAGGAGCAAAGTTTATGGGTTTTGGGTAGAAGGAATTTCTCAAAGAAATACAAAATATACTTTGCCCTTGATATTGCAAACCCATTGAAATAAGTGCCTTAACTTTACTTCTAAGTTTACTTCTTATTTTCCAAAAAAATATTATCCATTTCTTTCTTTCCATAAGAAAGTTTTGGTAATTTTTCCTCATCAATAAGCACAAAAAAGAGTCTTCACTATGCTATTTTCCCTATTAACTTTAATTCAGTAATAAGCAACTCTTTGTTAAGAGTAGAGATGGGATTTCTAGCCTCCTAAATTAATTTATTTAGCTTCCCAAATGCCAAACAATCCAACAAGTAAAACTTACTTGAATAAGATATATGATATTGACTCTGTGCTGGTTTACATTTTCTAACTTTGACATCTGTATCTTGGTGATTTTTGTTAGAGTGGTAGAGTTTTACCATTGAAGGGATATGCATTGTACTCCAGCACTACCTTTTTTCTTCGTTACTTTCTATGTATATAGACAGCATTTTTTTTTTTTTCAGGACATTAACTCAAATCTCCAATAGCCTCAGTGTTGTGGCACTCTTCCTTACAGTCCAGATTGATTCAAAGAAAAGCAGAAATGGAAGTCAAAGTGTGTTACAATTCAGGGCTGAAAAATAACTTTAAAAAAATAGATTATTAATTTCTTAAAAGGCACTGTGAATAACCATCTTATTAAGTTGTACTGTTTCTGAGAAATAACTTGTTTTGGGCTCTTTCTATTTTTGAAATGTTAAAACATTTTGATGCTTTTTGTGGATAAAAGTAGTGCCTCTCTTTGTACAATTGGTGGGGCTTTAAAAAGTATGTAAGTTGATTTTTTGGTAAATTTATTTTAAATGCTTTACTATTTAAAGGGCATTGTTATAATTAATCTGTATATTTAAGAATGTTTTGTAAAGCAAATAACTACTACCTGATTTACATCTCAATATATTCTTGCTTCATTTGTCTGGTTTTTAGAATACATAATCTCTATTGCTATTTGATAATAGTTTCAGATCCCAACATGTATTAGAATTACAGCTCTGAAAAGCTGCAAGTATAATTGAACAACTTGTTGAAATAATATCTTTTTATTAAGTTTTTGAATATGTAGTGTTAACACCTTATTAAATAAAATTAGATGTGAAAATTTCAAAGGAATATATATGACTCAACTATTTTATGTCCATTAAGACTTCTAAACATAATACTTAGTTGTTTTTCATAATTAAAAAGGACATTTTGGAATCAAATTTGCTGAATTTAGCATAAGGGCAACTTTGAATCATTTCATTTGTAAGTCTATTGATTGTGTGACATTTTAATCTTGGCATATATAATCCTATGTGCAGTTCTGTACGAGATATGCTGAATTTCTGACCATTATATGTATTTAGTGAAATAATGGTATCACAAAAAAAC
>RJWJ010045510.1:0-11723 GCA_004363605.1 Indri indri
AGTTCGAGACCAGCCTGAGCAAGAGCGAGACCCCGTCTCTACCAAAAATAGAAAGAAATTAATTGGACAGCTAAAAATATATATAGAGAAAAAATTAGCCGGGCATGGTGGCGCATGCCTGTAGTCCCAGCTACTCGGGAGGCTGAGACAGTAGGATTGCTCGAGCCCAGGAGTTTGAGGTTGCTGTGAGCTAGGCTGATGCCACGGCACTCGCCCCAGGCAAAAAGAGTGAGACTCTGTCTCAAAAAAAAAAAAAAAAAAAAAAAAAAAAAAATGTAATAAATCTTTTTTTAAAAAAGGAGATAAAAATCTGTGATAGAGCTTGGTATTGTTAGAAAAGGTGAGCCTGACTTTGAGAGGGGTTGAATAGAAACTTGTGGATTTTTAGGTAAGTTAACATAATACAACTTGGAATCTCCATAGTATCAAATGGTGTCCAATTTGCTACCCTAACTTCACTGTGGTTTGATTGCAGCTTGGAGCTTTAACCTCTTTCCTGGTGCATGGAAGCGAGTTGCACCTTCTATCTGATTCGAGTTTATTTAGGGGATACTTTGGTTCCTTATTTCTAGAATTTTGGTGCTCTAAGCCACAATTGTATCCCTAGTGGCAAAGGAGGGTGGTGCTATGCTTTGAATGTATACCCCAAGGTTCACTTATTGGAAACAATCCCCAGTGCAACGGTGTTGAGAGGTGGGACCTTCGAGAGGTGATTAGGTCATAAGGGCTCCACCCTCATGAATGGATTAATTCCATTTTCGCTGGAGTATTATCTCAGGAGTCTTATCGTGGGATTTTGGGTTTCTAATAAAAGGATGAATTTGGCCCCTTTCCACTTGCACCCTCGCCTTTGCTCTCTTGCCCTTCTGCCTTTTGCCTTGGGGTGACACAGTAAGAAGGCCCTCGCCAGATCCAGGCCCCTTAGCCTGGGACTTCCCAGCTTCTAGAACTGTAAGAAATAAGTCACTGTTCTTTATAAAATCCTCAGTGGTAGGTATTTTTGTAGCAGCACAAAATGGACTAAGACAGATGGTCTAACTAGAAAGGAGGTGTTGGTGAGAAAAGTATATGGAGTTGGTCTAAAAATAGAAATTCAAGGCTCAGAGCAAAGGAATGGTAAAGCCTGAGGAACAAGCCTCCTCTCCACCTGTTATTGTACCAGCAGAGTTTCTGAGCACTGGGGAAAAAGGGAGTTGGGTGGAGAGTACGTAGAGAAGGGAGGAAACATGAAGAAGAAAGAATTTACCCTTTTTAATATATTTCATTTATTGCCTGCACATTCCTCACATGGCCTGACATACAGCCTTTGGTCTGAGAGACCTCAGCAACTCTGGATAACTAACGAATAAATGCACCTGCATAACAGAATCAGGCTGCCAGAGCTGGAAGGGAGTTCATCTAGTCTAGCCCCATCCTTTATGTAAAAAAACAAAAAACAAAAAAACTTTTTGTTTTGGAATAACACATTCCAAAGATAGTACAGAATTTCCATATACCCTTCACCCAGCTTCTGCTCATGTTAACATTTTACATAACCATGATATGATTGTCACAGCTAAGAAATTAACATTGGTACATGACTGTTAACTCACAGTCTAATCAGGTTTCACCAGTTATTCCATTAATGTCCTTTTCTGTCCTAGGATCCAGTCCAGGTTACCACGTTGCATTTAGTTGTAAGGTTTCCTCAGTCTCTTTGATCTGTGGTATTTTCTCAGTCTTTCCTTGTTTTACATGACCTTGACAGTTTTTCTCTTTTTTTGAATTGTAGTTATATATAGAACAAAATTTGCCATTGTAACCATTTTTAAGTGTACAATTCAGTGGCGTTAATTACCACTGTTGCACAACAATGACCACTTTTTCATCACCCCAGACAGAAACTCTATCCATTAAGTAGTAACTCCCTATCTCCCTCTCTACCCAGTCTCTGGTAACCTCCATTCTACTTTTTATCTCTGGATTTGCCCATTCTGAAACATATAAATGGAATCATATAATATTTGTCCTTTTTGTCTGGCTTATTTCGCTTAAATAATATTTTCAAGGTTCATCCATGTAGCATGTGTCAGACTTTCATTCCTATTATGGCTGAATTATATTCCATTGTATGTATTACTAGAGACCACATTTTGTCTGTTTGTTGACTGAAATGTGGGTGTTTTTTACTTTTTGTCTATTGTGAATAATGTTGCAATGAACGTTGGCTTACAAGTAAGTGTTTGAGTTTCTTTTCAGTTCTCTTGGAGTGGAATTGCTGGCTCGTATAGTAGTTCTGTTTAGCCTTTTGAGGAACTGCCAAACTTTTCCACAGTGGCTTCACCATTTTACTTGCCAACCAGCAATGTACAAGGATTCCAGTTTCTCCACATTCTTGCCAAAACCTGTTATTTTGTTTATTTTTAATTATGCTAGCCCTCCTACTAGATGAGAATGATATCTTAATGTGTTTTCGATTTGGATTTCCCTAATCACTGGTGGTGATAAACATGTTTTCATGTGCTTATTTGGCCATTCGTATATCTTTTTTTGGGAAATGTCTAGGTCCTTTGCCCATATTTTACCTGGGTTATTTGTTTTTTTGTTGTTGTAGGAATTCTTTATATCTTCTGGATATTAAACCCCTATCAGATATATTATTTGCAAATATTTTCTCCCCTAGCACGTTTTTAATGCAGTTCATCTATAAACTATTTAAGTTCTTTTTTAACATTTCTTTACCAAGGGAGCCCCATTGCCGTTCCTCACGCTTCTAGCTGTGTGGTACATAGTTTGTCTATGAAACCTTCTCTTTTTACAGTAGTAGCATGAGAGCAAGACCAGGTTGCCCTCCAGGGTTCATGTCTAATGACAGTTCATCCAGTTCATCCCCTTCCACCTCACAAGCCTTCAGCATGTGCAACACCTAGTTCCTTAATGTATTTGTTTCCCCCTTCTAACTAAATGTTTTTACTTTTGTTCCTGAATAAGAACGTTTGATGGTATAATTAAGGGGCTCAGATTGCACCATCTCACTTAGGGTTCAACAAAGGCAACACGGTTTTTTGTGTGGTGCTTAAAAAAAAAAAATTGGACTATACATTTGCTTTTGAGACTATTCAATTCTATTAAAGAAGATTAATATGCTTGTATAATACAGGAGAAAGCTTTTAGTATGTGTTAAGTATAAATAAGTAGTTAGTAAACAAGTTTTAAAAACGTAGAATTCATAAGATGGGTTAAGATAAGTAGTTAGTAAATAGAACTTGTTAAACAGATGGGATGGAATGGAGAGGTCCGACACACCCAGCATTCCTAGGCACTAAATATATGTGAGACATGAGAACACAAACTATGGTACATTAAATATACAGAATACTAAGTATTCACAGTGCACAAAATATACATGAGCACAAAATAGTCACGAGGCCTTAATTAGGCCACTCATTTCTATCCTCAGTGTCCTGTTTCCAGGAAACACAATAAAAACCATGGCTGCTCCATAGGCCAACAGGCAAAGCACAGCTTCTTGCCAGGTTTACTTGTGCATCCATCTCTTTGATAGAACAAGTGTGTGTCATTGGCTCGGGGCACCTTGCCTCTGCGGGTGCCCTTAACTCAAACCTCTGGTCTTCGCGGTACCACCATGAGCAGGAAGGCGGATATTGCAGAGAGGGGGCGGGATTTAGCTAATATGCTTCTTCCACCAGGCTGTACCCCACCCCCCCTTAACAGTGTTTACTCATCCCATGTCTTTCCCCTGCCTTTTTCAAATTGATGTAATAAGCTGCAATTCAGGCATCTTAATGTGGTCTGTGAGCCCTTCTGCTCAGTGACCTCTTAGCTTTCCTGGTAGTGTGCCTCAGGCCACTGTATTTCTGATATGACAACAGTTCATGTCAAAATACAGAATTCATTTGGGGTCAGGTTGATTTTGTTTCCCTTTTCCTCGTAGGAATGTGTAGTTTGCATCTAGTCTCAGCCACGTGTGTTGAACTATAGTTTACTATTTACATAGAAGCAGATTTTCATCACATATTCACTCCTTCCTGATACTTAGAATGCCCCATATGCCACCTCCATCTCATCCCCGTCAGCATTTACTCCACAGCCAGGCACCGTCTTAGACTCTGGGGGCTGAAAGGAAAGCACGATCCTTTCCCAAAGGACAAAAGCTTTGGTAAATACATTAATGTATTAAATGCAATGATCTGGGTAGTCAGAGGCAGCCTCTCTAATGACTCTAATAAAAGATGACATTGAGCTTTTGGACAAGGATAAAAAGGGCATTTATGGCTGAGGGTACATGATGCTTTCAGCTAGAAAAGACTTACCTACAAGAACGCAAAGCAACTCTGGTTTTCTGAGACTTTAACAGAGGTCACTGGGGTAGATACATGACAAGGACGCAGGTGTGTCCAAGGCCAGGGCAGGAAGAGCCAGAGACAAGATGCAACCAGGACAATCTCCCTTTTGTCACTGACACTCTGCATGTTGTCTTTGTTCTTCTCTCTGCAGACCACCCCTCTCACTTCACTTCACATCTTCTCGTCCACTCAACGGGTGTTTACTGAGCACCCATTATGTGCCAGGCACTGTGCTAAGTGCTGTGTAAATGTCCTAACTCTCATGGAACTGACATGCTGGAGTGGGGAGGTAGATGCTATGAGTGAGTTAGTTACAGAGCGTGTTAGGAGGGGAATGCACGTGAGTTGCAGTTTTAAAGATGATCAGGGAAGGCCTCACTGAGAAATGGCATTTGAGTAAAGACTTAAAGGAGATGAGGGATCGAGCCAGGAAGTTACGTGGGGAGAGAGCAGATGAAGCAGCTCTTCAAATGCTCTGACATGGGAGCAAGGAGGCTGGAGCAGTGCCAGCAAAGGGGAGAAGAAGATTCTGAGGTCAGGGAGGTGGTTGTGTAGCAGGACATTGCATGAGTTAAGGGAGCCGCCAAAGTGTTCTGAGCAGAGGAATAGTTTTATCAGACTTGTAACAGGAGTGCTCTGGTTACTGTCTTGAGAACAGACTGAAAGAGTTAGGGCAGCTCTGCCATTTACTCTCTGCCTTAGTTTCCTCCACGTGTAAAAGTAAGAGATAAACATCATCTTTACTGCATGGGGTTGGCATGAAGATTAAATGAGTTAATACATGTAAAGCACTTCCAACAATGTCTGACATACAGTAAACATATGCCACTGCATATACTTTCGCTAATATTATTGCTCCAATATATGAGGTCTAGAAGCATGTGGCATAGGTAAGGTAGGTTGAGAAAATAGATGATTGTTTTCATAATTTCATTTATTTCTTGGAGAAAGGCTTATTGAATGGATGATTTTGCTTTTCAAGCAAAGCTCTAAAACAGTCCCAAAGATGTAGGAATTGGTATGGTGGATATTTGGTGAACACGGATTACATTGAAACACTGCGACTTGGGATTTGTTTTTGATGTTTTTGTTCAGGGGCCTGTTAATGTGAAAAGTCAACACATTCGAGGCTCCAAAAATGATAAAATATTGCTTAAATTGAAGTGCAGTTCCTTTCTTTATGAGCTCTTCTATCGTGGCAGATGATCTCTGCTGTGTGTGTGTACGCAGCAGACACAATTGTGACTCAAGGCTTTTTTTTGTGGGAAAAAAAATCCAAAACTATTATTAGGCTCCAGTGACCAAAGGCTAAAAACTTAACATTCCCTCACATAATCTTGGTCACAGCCCTTTGACACTTTTGTGGTTCAGGGTTCCAGTAATTCAGTGAGCTCCTAGTTAACAGCTGAGTTATCTCCTAAAGATGTTGATGCAAACTAGAAACACAAAGCAATAATTGATTTACTCTGGGACTAACTGAAGTAGAGCAGAAACCAATTTATTTTATGACATGTTCCGGTGGACTGTACATGCACAGAAGAGCTATGTTTTAGTTGAGGAATGACACTACAAGAGGCAGTATACTGTAGAATTAATGGCGGAGGAAAGCTTTGAAGTTTGATCTTCCTTCAAACAGTAGCTCTACCAGTGACAGGGACTGTAGGTAGTTTAGTTTTCCGAGGTTCAGGTTCTTCAAGTAGAAAGGGGAGGTGGAACATCATGGTGGATATAGCTAAGGTTTGAGCTTGCACCTGCTGAGGAAGGAACGAGTCCCTAAATCCATTCCCTGCTGCGTAGCACAAGTCCCCTTGTTCATCGTTTAGAAAAATCTTCCATTTAATTGGTGAGGGTCCGGCATACTGGAATCGCCCCGAGTTCTTCGTCATTATCAGCTTTGGCGGGTTATAAGGACAGGCTTCAGTTTTGCTATCTGGAAGGTAAGTGCTACTGCAAGTGGCAAGTTTTTCTTTTAGAATATGTATGCCCTGCAATTTGCTTTATTCACTGAAGACTATGAGATTTATTCATGTTGACCCTTGTAGAAGTTGGGGATGGAGGAGAGGAGAATGACACCAAATTTTAGTGTAGAGCAACTGAGTTGAATGGTGGTTCAGGAAATACGGAAGAGAAGCAGCTCTGTAGTGGGAATGGAGTTAATGTCATGCTGTGGACACTCATGATCCACGGAGGTTGGTGGAAATTATATTTATTTTGGTCTCTCGCCCCCTTTAAGATGCTCTGCGGCCACCACATTCTCTGCAGGGTAGAAAGTAGTCCCTTCCTGTAACAACTAGAGTGACAATTCTTCCCGATGGCCCGCATCTGGTTTATACCCGGTAACCTGTCCCTCTATTAATGGAGTCTTTAAGAATCCAGTTTCAGATGCCCTCTTCCGGCATCGGTAGCCTCCACCTCCGGCCTGGCCCAGCTCACCGGCCTTGAGCAAGACCCGATTCCAACTCTGGTTTTCCGGCTTTTGTCCACGCGGGCTTTGAACTGGGACTGGTGCTGGTCGGCCCTGCCCGTGCCGGGCCCGGGGACTCTGGGGGAGGCTCAGGATTCCTCGGCCAAAGCTCCGCCCCGCTCCGCGGTACGGGACGCGTGCCGCGATGCCCCGCCCCTGGGCGCCGGGCGCGCGCTATGACTCGTCGTCCCAAGCCCCGCCCCGGGACGCAGGGCACGCCGAGCTGTTTCCGGCGGGACCGCGCTTCCTCGCCCATCCGCTCGCGTGCCCTTCGCGGCCTGCGCAGACCTTTGGGAGCACCGTTCGGGTACTTGGGGTTTATTATTATTTTATAACAGTTTCGACTCTTAGGAATTATTTAGGAGGCTTTACTGCCGCCTGCTTTTCGTCCCCCCGACCCAGGCGGGAGCTTTAGGCCGCGCCGTAGGTGTTTTGCTCGTCGCGCATTTTCTGCTTTCATTTAGATTGGTTGTGAATCCTGGGGAAGTGCTTACGGATGTTGTGTATTGTTGATTAGTTTCCTGGAGATTTTGCTGCTCTTCTTTAAAAGCCTCGGCACTCAATGCCTCTTTGAATTCATGACTCTGGGCACGATCCCAAGACCCTCCCCCACTCCTCCTTTCATGGAAACTTAAGTCTTTGAACAGAAGTGGCATGTATTGCTTTCCATCTTGTTAGGTTCACTGCATACAAGCTATTTTCTTTAAGAAAACAGGAGTTACTTTTGCAGGGGTGCAATGTCACATGTAATGATGACTCGGATTTCCATGTATTTCTTTCTCCTCACTCCCCCTTCCCAATCTAACAAGAACTGTGAGTTGGATGCAGAAGTTTCTGAAAGTTTTACAAACGTTGGGTATTGAAATAATTTGATTCTTGGGTCGGGGCGAAAAGCAGCACCACTCCTCCCCTCAAAAGAGACGTTAAAATAGTTGAATTAAGGGTACAGGAGTATTTGCTTTCCAGTTGATAATAACTTGGTTAACTGATGAAATGGTTAACACATTACCTGTATAGAGCTGGTCAGTGGATCTTGCTTAGTTTCCTTTGGGTCTGTGTTATTGGAATTGAGGTTGTTATAAAAATGGTTATCTGATCAGTATTTACTGTGTGCCAAGCACTTATATTACCCCCACTGAATGCTTACAACAGCCCCAGAACATTGGTACCATTGTTATCTTCGTGATACAGTGAGGGACACTGAGGCTTAGAGAGGTTGAGTAGCTTGCCCTTTCCTTCTTACCTCCCGAGGGTCACAGCTGGAACTTGGACCCACTTCTTTCTGACTGCTGGAGAGCTGTGCTTTGAACCAGCCCTGATCCAGCCCATCCTCTGCAGGTGCAGGCCTGGCGTAGTCTCCTGTCTGGACAGAGAGAGAACAATGCAGAAGGACACCGGCCCTCTGTAAGTGCACAGTAAATGGGAATGGAATAGCCAGGAGCTTCTCGAAACAGGAGTTCTTTTCCTCAGCTGAAAAGAGCCCTAAGAATAGGCTGCCTGGGGTGGGGGGGAGGGTGAAAGATCCCTGAACATGCGGGCCAGGGAACTGGACTTGAGTCCCAGCTTTGCCATTGACTAGTTGTGTGACCCTCTTCAAGTCATCCACCCTCTGTAGGCTTTATTTGCATTTGTACAGTGATAGGCTATGTCTGGAATGATGACCTTTTACTCCCATCCTATAATTATGTGGTTTGTTTTCAAAATGTGATTGCCACTGACTTCTCACTCCTGTGTTTTCAGAGTGCCTTTGCATTGGTTTGGCTTTGGCTATGCAGCACTGGTTGCTTCTGGTGGAATCATTGGATATGCAAAAGCAGGTACGGTTTTGAAGTTACCTAGCCTCTTAACCTTCGTCACGTTGTTTCAGTGAAGCACGAGGGTCCCTGAAGACCAGTCTTGTTTGAGCAAATTTGCTTTAGGCCCCCGAGCTCGAGTGCAGGCTTCACTGTCAGTTTTGCAGCTCCTGCGCTTTGCCCTTTGGTTATCTGGCTGGGCTGAGCCAGACTTGTCGAATCAGTTGTTTGCCTCTTTTATCTAAAGATAGGCAGGGGTGGTTGTAGATCGTTATTATCATTAACTGCCATGCATTGGCCACAACCCCAAAGTGCCATCTCTAGGCTCTGTGAGTAGAGGAAACCTCTCTCTGGCCTTCACCCACTCATGTTCAGAAGTCCCCTCCTTGGGCTAGGTGGGGCTGTGTCAGTGAATGTCCTTGTTTCTACCCGCACCCTCTGCCCGTCCTTGCCTGCATCCCCGCCCCAGCACACACCGCAATTCTCATTCTCCAAGTATTTTTTTTAACTGACCCTGTTTCCCTCTCCTTTTGTGATTTGCTTCAGGTCTTGGCCTGTACACAATTCCAGCCCTTGCCTGGTTAGAAGGAAGACCTCGCCACAGTGCCATCTAAGGCGAGGTCTCCGTCTTTCCTTAGATGGCAGTCCCTGCCTGTTAGAGGAGAGAGGAATGGGGTGAGAAGACCCTGACTTCTCTTTTAAGATAGAAACTCCCTAAAACATTTTCCTGCTTGATTACAGCTTGGTTATGAGCTGTGTGGAGAGGAGTTCTCTCTGCTGTTTTCCTCTGTAGAGAAGGGGAGTCTGGTGGATTCTGTTAATGAAATAAGTGTCTGACATTATAACACAGGCATGTGTTTGCTTCCATCTAGGTAGCGTGCCGTCCCTGGCCGCGGGGCTCCTCTTCGGGAGTTTAGCAGGCCTGGGTGCTTATCAGCTGTCTCAGGATCCGAGGAACATTTGGGTTTTCCTAGGTACGTCTGCTGCCGTCTGCGTAGGGCTGTTAAGTATCCAGCATGCTCTTTACCAGAAGGCCCTGGTTTGGTGGGATGTGTCACGCCTTCAAGGAGCTTTCACCTTTATTGGGGAAGCAAGACATGGACATAAAGTTGGACTTTGTGGGACTGGAAAAGCAGCAGGGACAGTGGGGGACGCGGGGAAGGGAAGACCCTTTCTTATCAGGGTGGCTTCTGGCACATTTTCTTGGGCTTCACCCACGTGTCAGACACTGCTAGGGGTGTGGGTTCTCACGGCCTCCACAAACCCACAGGGTGAGAATGAAGGCAGTGTGGAGGGAAGCAGCGTGTTAACAGGTGGTCTGTACTCGGGGCTGGGAGGTGAGGTCAGCATGGCTGATGGGGGGTGTGGGCACAGAGGGAGGGTGGGTCCCAGCTCTGCCTGGTGGCTCCTTCCTCATGCTGTGGAGTGGCTGTCAGCCCACTTTCCCCATCTCTGATCCTGCTCCCCACTCTCAGCAAGTGACCTCATGCAGCCATCAGGGACTACCTGGAGCCACCAGTCTGCAAGCCTTCCCTTGGCTGGCTTCTCCCCAGCAAGGCTAGTGCCTCCATCTGGGCTTGGGTCTCTTCTCCCCCTTCTCCGGTGCTTTCGGCCAGCAAGGACCGTCTCTTACTTGTATCCCGCTTAGGTTGATCCCTCCCATTGACTTTCAGAGGCACTCATCTCTCACCCATTTTTTTTTAAAAAGGACCTCTTGTGCCCCCACTTCCTTCTTCAGTTGCTTGCCATTTCCTTCCCCTTCAGAAACTTCTCTTAAAAACCATTTGTGCTCCCTGTCTCTGTCTTCCTCTCCTCTCACATGTGGTGCCGTGTCCGTCTCCATTCCTGTTCTCCATGTCTGTGGAAGTCGCTCTGCTGGAGGATGCCAGTGGCCTGGGTCGTACAAAATCCAGTGTACATTTCTCAGTCCTCATTTTACTTGGCCTGTGAGCTGTCCTCTGCACAGTTGACCAGTCATTCTCCATTCTCCTGGTTTTCTTTTTATCTTCTCATTCTCTTTTGTTGACTCTTCTTTCTGGCCATTAAATATTGAAATTCTCTGGGCCTGGCTTGTTTCATCTTTATACTCTCTCACTTGATAATGTCATTGAAGCCCATGCCTTTAATTACCACCAACACACAAGTGATTCATACTTCACTCTCCTCCGTGCTGTACTCTCATGTATGCAGTTGCCCGCTTGAGATCTTTCAGATGTCTGAAGGCATCTGCCTAGCCCTGACCCCATGATCTCACACACATCCCATCCTCTCTTCTCCACGCGCTCAGGTCTTGGTCGCTTTCTTCCCTCAGCCCTTCCAGTTGATCAGCAGGTCCTGGCAACACTGCCCCCCAGCACCTATCCTGAGCTGTCCTCTTCTCCATCTGCACAGCCACCATCCTAGGTCCAGTTATCCCTCTCTTTCCTGCTTTCCGGAGGAAGTTTCTTTTTTTTTGAGACAGAGTCTCACTGTGTTGCCCAGGCTAGAGTGCCATGGCGTCAGCCTAGCTCACAGCAACCTCAAACTCCTGGGCTCAAGCGATCCTTCTGCCTCAGCCTCCCGAGTAGCTGGGACTACAGGCATGCACAACCATGCCCGGCTAATTTTTTCTATGTATATATTTTTAGTTGTCCAGATCATTTCTTTCTATTTTTTAGTAGAGACGGGGTCTCGCTCTTGCTCAGGCTGGTCTCGAACTGCTGAGCTCAAACGATCCACCTGTCTTGGCCTCCCAGAGTGTTAGGATTACAGGCGTGAGCCACCGCGCCCAGCCCCCGAGGAAGTTTCTTGATTGGTGTCCCTAGCGCTCTCTAGGTTCCCTACAGTTTGTTCTCCCTGGTACAGCTAGAATTACATTTTCACAACACACCTCTGTTCACATATATCTCTGCTTAATACCCTTTAATAGCTTCTCATTGCTCTTAGGATGAAGACTCCGTCTCTGATACGGCCTTCAAGGCCCTTTGTGGTCTGGCCTCTCTTCCTCACTAACCGTTTCTTGATTTCTTTGCCACACTGGCCTTTTACTTCCTTGAATGTGCCATGCTCCCTCTCACTAGAGGGGCCTCGCGGATTCTGTTCCCTCTGCCTGGAACCGGCTTTTCCCCTTTCAGCTCATTA
>RJWJ010045511.1:0-11722 GCA_004363605.1 Indri indri
GCAAATTTATTTCTTGATTTAACCCACCACTGTTATGAACATCTTCCCCACCGATTCACCAAAAAATTAGGTAAATAATTATCTTACTTGTTTCTATTAATCTTTCTGAAAAGGTATGTATACATCACATTTATTTCAATGTTTAATATTAGAAGTGTTAGGGTCTTTATTTAGAAGTTTTGTGATGTTTTGGTGACCAGAAATTTGCTGTAGGAACTTAATCCTCTTTATATCAAGTAGCCTACGGTAAAGTTGGTTTCTTTAAATGTCATTTCACTTAAAGTTGCAGTTTCTAAGAATAAATGAATAATGCTAAGTGAAGGGTTACTGTACCATTTAAGATCAAGCTTAGGTTCTACTTCATTCATGAGACTAGTCAAAAGTAATCTTTCTTTTTGTACCACTTTATGTTGCCTACTAAGGCAGGTGTCATTCTATATTTATGCATAAAATCTGAATATGCATATACATCCAATAAATTTTTAAGGTAGATGAATGAATAAGCAATTAAAAAGTATTGCAAGCTATGTCATGTGGACAGGGTTCAGGATTTAGAAAATAATGTGTTGTCTTGGTTTTTTTTTTTTTCTTGCTAGAACTTATATTCTCAACTCTTATATTAAACTCTGTTGCTTGAAACTTCTGATTCAAGCTCACATTACGTATATGGCAAATTGGATGCAGCACAAAAAGCATGGGCTTTATAACTGTGCATGGGCTCTGTAACTGTGTTTGCATGCTAGCTCTGCAGATCATTGGCTTTCCCACTTAGTCTGTTTGTGAACCTGCTTTGTCTGGTATTGTGCAGTGTAATGGCAGTGGTGATGGTTTTAGGTCTTGCTTGCACCATCATTCATTCTGGGAAGAGGAATTCCTGGGATAGGAAGTATGACAGATTTTTGTTTTTTCCACAGGAGGAGGAGCGCCCTCCTTTCTTTGGGGCTGGAAATGATTTGATTCAAAAATCTCAGTTAAGAGAAAATTAGAGCTGTTCTAATCTTATGGGTGAACTCCCCCTGACCTTGTGAAGGGGTGGCAGGAGCAAGCCATACGTATTCATGTGTGGCAGTGTCTGCATTAGAAAGGCAGATGGATTTTAGAGCAGCCAGACCCAGGGCATCAGTTATGGATCCTCCAAGCTGAAGAAGGTATGCTTCTTCAGTATGTCTAAGTACTTGTAAATGGCAGTATGGTTTCACATGTAAGTAGGAGAAAACCAAACATAAATGGGCTTAAACATTAAAGAGTATTTACTGGCCTGTGTAACTGAAAAGTCAAGCAGTCGAATCCTTTTAGTAGTGTCTTAGTCAGAAATTCAGCTTTATTTCTTTACAATTCTTTGGACTCTGCCTTTCTCCATGTGTCATTCAGCTTCATGCTGTAGCTTACCATCAGCCACCAGGGTCTCTTCCTTCTTTCATATCCAGAAGGATGATCATTCCCTTGTCTATAATTAGGCAAGGTCCTAGCTATACTCTGCTTGGATTACCTATGAAATAATACTTATGTACTAATTGCATTAGACCTTGTTTAGTTGAGCAAATACCTCTGGTCAGGGAGATGAGATAATCCTTATTGATTTAATATCTAAATCTTAAACCAATTAAATCCTAACCCAGAGCTGGGAGTGGGATTAACTTCCATAAAAACAAAACAAAAAAAACCAAAACAAAACAAAACAAAAAAAACACATGAATGCTAAAGAATGAAGGGGAAAAATAGATAAGATATGGAATGAAAACCACAATGTCCATTACAATGAGAGTTTGGGAGTTCTAACAGCCAGGCAACAGCCAAGGAAACCCTTTGACGTGATAAGGTCTGCCCCCTATCCACCACTGGAGTGGGAATATTAGTGGTTCTCACTAGGGAAACAGCTTTACCCAGGAAAGTGGTGATTGCATGAAGGTCTTCCTCTTGAAAGGGAAATCATGAGAGCAAGTTGTGGAGACCAAGTAAAAGAACTTCAAGAGTGTAGTACAGAGCATACGTTAGATAACACTGTGGAAAATTTCAGAAATAACATGGCACTTTAAGAAGAGTTTATCTCCATCACAAAGAAAAAGGCCTATATTATAATAATGTATGTATAAAAAAGAAGAGTGACTTTATGTTGTAATCACTGAATGGACAACTGTGTAAAGATTTCCTAAAAAGCGAAAGTAAAGAATTTATCTACACACACACACACACACACACACACACACACACATACACATATACATACATACATATACACATACTATCTCCCTACCTAAGTTGTATATATATGTATGTGTGTGTACACACATTGGTTTGTGAATGTGTGCATATATATAATTAAGAGAAGGTGATTGATACCATGGACAAAGCAAGGAGCTAATCTATGAATAATAAACCCTTCTGAAAAGGAAATAACTAATGAAATAGAAGCAAAAGTTTCAGAATTGAAGAGAGATATATTTCTGTATTAAAAATAGGTAAACTGTTGCATATGAGTCAACAATAAAAAGAAAAAAACAAACACTGGGCAAACTATTTCAACATATTTCATATTTCAAGGTTCTAGGTGAACTCTTTCAAGGAAGCATCCTTCCTAGAAGAAGTGGGGGAAGTGTGCCAACAAAAGAAAACAAAATTATGCCACCATCCAATTTTTCACCAATGTTTAGTTCCAATTCATAAATCTCTACTGAGTTTTGTAATAACTACTGAGTTTTGTGATTGTGGGTTCACAGTCTTAGACCCAGGCAAATTGTATTCAATATACAAAGAAAAATAAAGATATACAGGGGTCAACAAGGGTACTACTGCATTATCCAAAATAGTAACACAGAAACACTGAATTTAAGATTATTCCAGCTGAACAAGATATTAATAACTATCAATAATAGAGAAATGGTGATATAAAACAGCAACTATTAAATGCTATAATATTTGGTGATATATTATAAATATAGAGATAAAACAATAATACGTTTTACCCAAGAACTAATAAATACAAAGTATATAGTTATAGAAGGATTGAGAGAAAGTAACAAAGATGATAATTCCCCCCACTTACATCAGAATGATTAGTAGATATGTTTACTCATTAGATTTACAGAGAATATAATTGTAATAATTTTTTTGGAAAACACTTTTAAAAGAACTGTAGTCTCTTCAAGTCACAATAGGAAAAGGAAAATAAAATGTAGTTATTCATACCAAAATTATACCAAATTACAAAACAAAGAAAAAGGAGCATAAAGAAATAGTAAGAAATATTTCACAATAAATATAAATTATTTTAAACTCTGAAATTAAGACTGTGTGTGCATTTATTTACATATAAACAGTAAGCACTATATGAGATATACTTAAAATGTAGATACACTTAAAATTTAAAAAATTTTTAAATTACTTATATAAAATATACAGACAGATCATTAAAAGACAAAGAGCATAAGAAAGTGGTAAGAATAGGCTATTCACAGAAAAAGAAATTCAGGAAGGAGGGGGCCAAGATGGCACACCAGAAGAAGCTGGCACATGCTGCTCCCAGGGAGAGGATCAAAAGTGGTGAGGAGATGTTCACCTTTGGATGGATTGTCTAAGAGAGCATGCTGGGATTCAATGGAGAAGCACTGGCAGGCACTGAAAGCAAAGGAGAGGGAAGTAAGGTGACCCATTCAGACAAATCAGTGGTAGCTGGGAGAGGTGTCAGCATGTGGGCAAGTGACAAGTGAAAGATCCCCAGGGCTCCACACTCCCCCCCACCCCCAGTGGATTTTGCAATGTGAGCCATGAGAGAGCCCCTCAATCCATGCAGGCCTCTGGACTAACACAGGGAGCTGCCTGGAGACTCAGCAATGGCCACTGCGCCCGGCCAGGACCAATACTTCTAAAATGTCCATATTCCCAAAGTGATTTACAGATCAATGCAATTTCCATGAAAATACCAATGTCATTTTTCATAGAATTAGAAAAAAACAATCCTAAATTACATGTGGAATCAAAAAAAGAGCCCATATAGCCAATGCAGTTCTAAGCAAAAAGAAAATATCTAGAGGTACCTGACTTCAAATTATATTAATACTACAAGGCTATGGTAACCAAAACAGCATAGTACTGATAAAAAAGTAGACATATATTAATAGATCAATGGAACTGGATAGAGAACCCAGAAATAAAACCATACACCTCCAACCAACTGATCTTTGACAAAGCAGACAAAAGCATACCATGGGGAAAGGACCCCCTATGCAATAATGATGCTGGAAAAAGTGGAGAGCCACATGCAGAAGTATGAAACTGGATCCCTGTCTCTCACCACACACACAAATTAACTCAAGAGGGGTTAAAGAACTAGTGTAAGACCTGACACCATTTCCTAGAAAAAAATGTAGGAAAAGCTTTTCTGGACATTGGCCTAGCCAAAGAATTTATGACTAACACCCCAAAAGCAAATACAACAAAAAATAAAAATAAATAAATGGGACTTAATTAAACTAAAAAGTTTCTGAACAGCAAAAGAGAATGATCAACAGAGTACACAGATGACCTACAGAATGGAAGAAAATACTCACAAACTATATATCCAACAAATGACTAATATCCAGAATCTACAAGGAACTCAAACAAATCATCAAGAAAAAAACAAACAACCCCATTAAACAGTGAGAAAAAGACATGAAAAGACATTTTTCAAAACAAGATCTACAAATGACCAAGAACATAATATGAAACAATGTTCAATATTGCTAATAATTATGGAAGCACAGATTAAAATGTCAGTGTGATACCACCTTACCCTTATCAGAATGTCCATTATTAAAAAGTCAAAAAAAAATCAATGTTGATGCAGATGTGGAGAAAAGGGAACACTTACACACTGTTGGTGGGAGTATAAATTAGTACAACTTCTATGGAAAACAATATGGGAATTTCTCATATAACTAAAAGTAGATCTACCATTCAATCCAGCAATCCCACTACAAGGGATCTACCCAAAGGAAAAGAAATCATTTTATTTATATATTGAAAAAAAGACACCTGTACCCCTATGTTTATCACAGCACAATTCACAATTGCTAGGTATGGGACCAACCTATGTGCCCAAAAACTGATGAGTAGATAAAGAAATTGTGGTTATATGTATAAAATGTGGTATATATGATGGACACACTACTCAGCCATTAAAAAGAATAATATAATGTCTTTTGCAGCAAGTTTGGTGGAACTTGAGACCATTATTCTAAGTGAAGTAACTCAGGAACAAAAAAAAAACAAACACCACATATTCTCACTTATAAGTGGGAGCTAAGTAATGGGTATGCATGGTCATTCCATGAGTGAATTAATGGACATCGAAGACTCAGAAGGGGGAAGTGGGATAACTCTCCATTTAATTTTTTCTTCTTTGATATCATTCGTCAGAGTTTTATAGTTTTCCTCATGTAGATCTTGTACATATTTTGTTAGATTTATGCCTAAGTATTTCATATTTAGGCATAAATATGCTAATGTAAATGATAATGTGTTTTTAATTTCCCATTTCACTTGTTCATTGCTGGTATATAGGAAAGCAATTGACTTTTGTTTGGTTATCTTTATCCTGCAACATTTCTATAATTGCAAATTACTTCTTCGAGATTTTTGTTGATACTTTTGGATTTCCTGCATAGATAACCATGTCATCTGCAAACAGACAGGATTATTGTGTCCTTCCTCATATATATATATATATATATATATATATACACACACACACACACACACACACACATTTTGTTTCCTTTCTTTGTCTTATTGCATTAGCTAAGTATTTCAGTGAGATGTTAAAAGGAGTGGTGAGAAGGGAAATCTGTGTTTTGTTAGCGTAAGAGCTTCGAGTTTCTCATTATTAGGTACGATGTTAGCTGTAAGTATTTTTGTAGATGTCTACTATCGAGTTGAAGATGTTCCCTTCTATTCCTGCTTTGTTGAAATTTTTATCATGAATGGGTGCTGGATTTTGTCAAATGCTTTTTAGCATCTATTGATATAATAATGTAATTTTTCTTCATTACCCTATTGAGGCCATGGATGGATAGCATAAATTGATATTCAAATATTGAACTAGCCTTACATACCATGTATAAATCCCACATGGTTGTGCTGTATGCTTTTATACATTGTTAAGCTTCAATTTGCTAAGATTTTATTGAGGATTTTTGCATCTATGTTCATAAGAGATTCTGTTCTGTAGGTTTCTTTTCTAGTAATATCTTTGTCTGATTTTGGTATTAGAGTAATGCTGGCATTATAGAATACATCAGGAAGTGTCCCTTCTGCTTCTATCTTCTAGAAGCTATTGCAGATAATGAATACAATTTTTTTCCTTCAATGTTCAGTGAACCCACCTGGACTTAGTGTTTTCTGTTTTGTAAGATTATTATCAATTCAATTTCTGTAATAGATACAGAACTTTTCAGATTTTCTATTTCTTTTTGTGTGCGAATGGACAGATTGTGTTTTTTAAGTAATTGGTCTATTTCATCTAGGTTATCAAATTTATGGACAAAGAGTTGGCTATAATACTTGTTTATTATCCTTTTAATGTTCATGGGATCTTTGGTGATGTCCCCTTTCACTTTTGATAGTAGAAATTTGCATTTACTCTATGTCTCTCTCTGTCTTTTAAGTTAGCTTGGCTAGAGGCTTATTGATTTTATTGATCTTTTCAAAGAGCAAACTTTTGGTTTCATTGATTTCTCTATTGATTTTCTCTTTTTAATTTCACTGATGTCTGCTCTAATATTTATCATTTCTTTACTTATGCATACTTTGGATCTAATTTGCTCTTCTTTTTCTAGTTTTCTAAGGTGGAAGCTTAGATTTTTCATTTTAGACCTTTCTTTTCTAATCTATATATTCAATACTATAAATTTCTCTCTAAGCATTGCTATCCCTGCATCTTACAAATTTTGATAACTTATAATTCCATGTATTTAATTTTTTTAATTTATCTTAGACTTTCTTCTTTGACATGTGTTATTTTGAAGTCTGTTGTTTAATCTCCAGATATTTTGGGATTTTCTAGCTAGTTTTCTGGTATTGACTTCTACTTTAAGTCCATTGTCATGTGAGAATACATATTATGTAATTTCTATTCTTTTGAACTTTTTAAAGGATACTATACAGCCCAGAATGTGGTCTGTCTTGGATAAGATTCCATGTGAACTTGAGAAGAATATGGATTCTGCTGTTGATGGATAAAGTAGTCTATAGATGTCAATTATATCCACTTGATTGATGGTGCTGTTGAGTTCAATTATGTCCTTACTGATTTTCTGTCCACTGATCTGTCCATTTATGATAGAAGGGTATTAAGGTTTCTAACTATAATAGTGGATTCATTTATTTCTTCTTGCAGTTCTGTCATTTTTGCCTCACAAATTTTGACACTTGGTTGGCAGGCGAATATACATTAATAATTGTTATGTCTTCTTTGAGTATTGATCCTTCTATCATAATGTAATTTCCCTTATATCCCTGATAAATTTCATTGTTCTGAAGTCTTCTCCATATGAAATTAATATGGCTACAGTTGCTTTCTTTCATTTATATTAGCATGGAATATATTTCTCCATCCCTTTACTTTTAATCAATATGCATCTTATATTTAAAGTGGCTTTCTTGTATACAACATACAGTTGGACCTTATTTTTTGATCCAATATTACCATGTCTTTTAATTGGTACATTTAGATCATTGGTGTTCACAGTGATTATTAATGTCACTGAATTAATGTCTACCATACTTATTTCTGTTTTTTCTCTTTATTGACCTTGTTCTTTGCTCTATTTTTGTCTCCCAAACTTTGTCTTCTTCTGTGGTTTTCATTGAGAATTTTATAGTAATTTATTTTCTATCCTTTCTCAAAATATCAGTCATACTTCTCTTTTTACTTTTTTTATTCATTGTCCTAGAATTTGTAATATAGTATACACAGACAACTAATCCACATATACTGGCAAATAACACTATACCACTTCACCCGTACTGCAAGTACATTATAATTTAAAAAGCCTACTAATTATTCCCTCCCATCTTTTTTATAATTACTGTCATTCATTTCACTTACACATAAACACACACACACACACATACATACACACACACACATATATATATATATAAAAGGGAATACATAATCAAATCCATTGTTGCTATAGTTATTTGTACAAACTGTTATCTGCTAGATCAATTAAGAAGAAGAAACATAAGTTCCAGGCCTGAGGAACAGCCAACCCCATCCACAAGCATGTGTCATTCAGGAGCCAGAGGACAGGTCTGCACTCTCCACCACCACTTATGTCCCTGTGCATCATTAGGGAGCTGGGGGACAGGCCTGCCCTTGGTGTCAGGTATGCATGCCATCTCGGGTTCTAAGGGTAGGCCTGATGCCAGGGCTGGTGTTTTTGCATGACATCTGGGGGCTTGAGAACCAGTACACTCTGCCTACTGCCACCAGTGCCACATACATCATATGTGGACCTGACAACCAGTCAACTGTCACTGCAGCCAGAACCCATATGTGTCATATTGGGGCCTGAGGCTCAGCCTTCCCTGCCAGCCAATGCCAGCACCCACTTGTGCCATTCAGGGGCTTCATCAATAGATCAGATCAAGCAGAAGAAAGAATTTCTGAACTGGAAAACAGGTCTTTTTAAATAACTGAGACAAAACTATAGAAAAAAGAATAAAAAAAAAGAATGGAGAAAACCTACTTGATGTATGAGATACCATACAACAAACAAATATTTGAATTTACAAGTTCCAGGACACAGATGGGAAAAGGCATAGAAAACCTATTTAATAAAATAATACCTAACAATTCCCCAGTCTTGCAAGAAGTATAGACATCCAAACCGAGGAACAAAATCAAAAAGCCTAGCAATAAATTTAACCATTGTAGAGGTGAAAGACCTCTACAATGAAAACTACAAAAAACTGATGAAAGAAATTGAAGAAGACACAAATAAATGGAAGGACATCCCATGTTCATGGATTGGAAGAATTAAATTGTTAAAATGACCATATTACCCAAAGTAATCTACAGATTCAATGAAATCCCTATCACAATACCAATGACATTCTTTAGAGAAATTTTTTTAAAAATCCTAAAATTCATATGGAACCACGAAAGACCTCAAATAACCAAACTAGTACTGAGAAAGAAAGAAAAAAAAAAGCTGGAAGCATCACACTATCTGATTTAAAATATATTAAAAAGCTATATTATCTAAAACAGCATGGTATTGGTATAAAGACAGACACATAGAGCAATAGGACAGGATCAAGAAGCCAGGAGTAAATCTACTTATTTACAGCCAACTGATATTTAAAAAAGACACCAAAAACATACATTGGGGAAATGACATGTTCTTCAATAAATGGTTCTGGGAAAAATGGATATCCATATGCAAAAGAATGAAACTAGAACCCTATCTCTCATCATATACAGAAACTCAAAATGGATTAAAGACTTAACTGTAAGACCTGGAACTATAAAACCACTAGAGGAAAACATAAGGGAAATGCTTCAGGACATTGGTCTAGGCAAAGATTTTTATGACTCAGACTTCAAAAGTACAAGGAAAAAAACAAAAATAGACAAATGAGACTATATTAAACGAAAAAGCTTCTACACAGCGAAGGAAACAATCAACAAGAGTGAAGAGACAACCTGCAGAATGGTAGAAAATATTTACAAACTATTCATTCAACAAAGGATTAATATCCAGAATATATAAAGAACTCAAATAGCTCAACACCAAGAAATATAATAATAAACTGATTTAAAAGGGCCAAATATCTCAATAGATATTTCTTAAAAGAAGATATACAAATGGCCACCATACATGAAAAAGTGCACAACATCACTAATAATCAGGGAAATGCAAATCAAAACCAGAGTGAGATTTCACCTAACTCCAGTTATGATGGGTTATCAGAAAGACAAAAAATAACAAATGCTGGCAGGGATGTGTACAAAAGGGAACTCTTATACACTGTTGCTGGGAATGTAAATTAGTACAGCCATTATGGAAAACTGTGGAGGTTTTAAAAAAAACAACAACTAAAAATAGAACTTACCATGGTGTCCAGCAATCACACTATTATTTATCAAAAGGAAATGAAATCAGTTTATTATAGGGATACCTGCACCCAATGTTTACTGTAGTACTACTTACAATATCTAGATATGGAATCAATCTAAATATTTTTCAACAAATGAATGGATCAAGAAAATATGGTGTATACCCAGTAGAATATTATTCAGCCATAAAACAGAATGAAATCCTCATCATTCACAGTGACATGGATGAACCAGGAGGAAATTATATTAAGCAAAATAAGTCAGGCACAGAAAGGTAAATAATGCATGTTATCACTCATGTGGGAGCTAAAAAAAATTGAGCTCATGGAAGTAGAGTGCAGAAATGTGGGTATTAGTCGCTGGGCAGGGATTGGTGGAGGGAAGATTGGGGATAGATTGTTTAACTCATACAAAATTACAGCTAATTTGTAAAAAGAAATTCTGGTGTTCTGCAGCCCTGTAGAGTGAATATGGTTAATTATAATTTATTGAATATTCTCAAAAAGCTGGAAGAGAGGATTTTGAATGTCATAACACAAAGAAATGATAAATGGGGGGGATGGCTATGCTAATAACCCAGATTTGATCATTACACATTGTACATCATGTTTCAAAATATCACTCTGAATCCTATAAATATGTACAATTGTTATGTGTCAACTAAAAATAAAAGGAAAAAGAGAATGAAACTATTTTACCTTCACTTACTCATTCTTTGATACTCTTCCTTTCTTCATATAGATACATGTTTCTGACTTAAATAATTTTCCTTCTCCCTGAAGAACTCCTTTTAACATTTCTTGACAGGTAGGTTTACTGGTAACAAATTCTCTCAAATTTTGTTTGTCTGAGAAAACCTTTATTTCTCTTTCACTTTTTAAGGATAATTTCACAGGGTACAGAATTTTAGGTGGCAATTTTTACTCTTAACACTTTAAATATTTCACTCCACTCTCTTCTGACTTGCATAATTTCTGAGGGTAAGTAAGATGTAATTTTTTTAAATTTCAGAATATTATGGAGGTACAAAAATTTTGGTTACATAAATTGTTTTTGTACCATTTGAGTAAAAGTTATAAGTGTGCCCATCACCCAGATAACGTGCATTTTACCCATTAGGTGTGAATTTACCCATTCCCTCCTTCCCTCCACCTGCTTGATTGCTAATGAATGTTATTAATATTTCCATATGTGCACATAAGTGTTAATCGATTAGTTCCATATTGATGATGAGTACATATGGTGGTTTGTTTTTCCATTCTTGTGATACTTTACTTAGAAGAATGGTCTCCAGTTCCATCCAGAATAATACAAGAGGTAGTTCACCATTTTTTTTTTTTTTTTTTTTTTGAGACGGAGTCTTACTCTGTTACCCTGGCTAGAGTGAGTGCCGTGGCGTTAGCCTAGCTCACAGCAACCTCAAACTCCTGGGCTCAAGTGATCCTACTGCCTCAGCCTCCCGAGTAGCTGGGACTACAGGCATATGTCACCATGCCTGGCTAATTTTTTCTATATATTTTTAGATGTCCAGATAATTTCTTTCTATTTTTTTTAGTAGAGACGGGGTCTCGCTCTTGCTCAGGCTGGTCTCGAACTCCTGAGCTCAAACAATCCACC
>RJWJ010045512.1:0-11835 GCA_004363605.1 Indri indri
ACACACACACACACACACACATGAATATGAATATGTGTGCATGTGTGTGTGTGTGTGTGGGTGCAGGATATATTGGACAAAGTCTATATCCAAGGTACCTTAGTATATATACCAAGGTATATATATACCATATATATATATGTAGAAACTATAAAAAATTATAAAAAAGAACCAAGTGGAAATTTTGGAGATGAAAACTAAACCAAAATGAAAGCGCATTAGTAGGGCTCAGTAGCAGGTTTGAGTGGACAAAGGAAAGAATGAGAGAATCGGAAGGTAGATTAACAGAGATTATGCAATCCAGAGAACAGAGAGAAGATAGAATGAAGGAAAATAGCAGAGTCTCAGAGAAATATGGGACACTTTTAAGTGCACCAACATATGCTTAATGGGAACAGATAGGAACAGAAAAATATTCCAAGGCATAATGCCTGAAAATACCCCCAATTTACTGAAAAACATTAATATACATATGCAAGAAGCTCCACAAACTTCAAGCAGGATAAATGCAAAGAGATCCATCCACACCTAAATACATCACAGCAAAAATGCTGAAGGACAAAGACAAGGAGGAAAACTTGAAAGCAGTGAGAGAAACATGATTCATCACAGAAAAGGGAACCCCAATAAGGTTAACAGCTGAATTCTCACCAGAAACAATGGAGGGATGTGGTGTGACTCACATATTCAAAGTGCAGAGAGAGAGAAAGAAAACCCAAACTTATATCCAGAAAAGCTATCTTTCAAAAATGAAGGTGAAATAAAGGCATTTCCAAGTAAATACAAACTGAGAGAACTCATCGTTGCACTCGCCTTATGAAAAATACTAAAGGAAGTATGCCATGTTAAAAGTAAATAAACCCAGATGAAAATTCAAATCCATATTAAAAAACAAAGAGCACCAGCAAAGGTAACTATATAATTATAAAATAAATTATAAATGCATGTTTCTTCTCTTTTCTTCTCTTAACTGATTTAAAAACACATTGTATAAAAATATGTATATAATTGTATTTTGGGCCTATACTGTACAGAAACATAATACATTTAACAATAACTGCACAAAAGAAGGAGGTAGTTGGGGGCAAAGTTGTACTGAAGTAAAGAAATGACAGCAGAGAGTAACCTGACTTCACAGGAGGAGAACCAGAAAAGATAAATAAGAAGGCAAATATAATGAACTTTATAAATATACACTTGTTCTCCTTTCTTTTCTCAGCCTCTTTAACAGACATAAAATTATAAGAAGTCATAATTATAACAATGTATTGAGCTTGTGACATAGTAAGATGTAATAACAATAACAGAACAAAAGGGGAGGAGAGGAAATAGAGCTATATAGAAATAACATTTCTATAGTTCACTGGAATTAAGTTAGTATAAATCTGAAGTAGATTCTAATAAGCTAAGGTATATATGGTAAGCCCTAGAGCAATCACTTAAAAAAAGTTAAAAGAAAAAAACCCAAAAACTAAAAAAAGTAAAGAAATTAAAATGTTACACTGGAAAATATTCACCTAATGCAAAAGAAAGCAGTAAGGAGAAAAGAAGAATAAAAAGACATGAGACGCGTTGAGATAACAAAAAGGAAAATGGCAGGTGTAAATTGAATGATATCAATAATAACAATGTATGCAAATGAATTAAAGAACTCAATCAAAAACCAAGACTCATCTATGTGCTGTATACAGGAGACACACTTCAGATTTAAAGATATGAATATGTTGAAAGTAAAAGAATGAAAAACAACGTATCATGCAAACAGCGGGCATAAGTAAACTGGAGCGGGAGGCTATACAAATATCTGGCAAAATAAACTTTAAAACAAAAAGGTTATCATTATAAAATATTATTTTAATATTTTATTATTATCATTAAATATATTATTATTAAATATTATTATTTAATATTTAAATAATATATTATTTAATTATTTAAATAATATGTTATTATTAAATATTATTATATATTAAATATATTATTATTAAACATTATTAATACAATGATAAATGGTCAATATATCAGGAAGTTACAACTGTAAAAATATATGCACCTAGCAACAGAGCCCTGCAATTTGCAAAGCAAAATCTGACCATATTGAAGGGAAAAAATAGACAACTAATAGTTGAGACTTTAAGAGCACACTTTCAATAATGGATAGAACTCCCCAGAAGACTAATGAGGAAATGGAAGACTTGAACAACACTGTACACAAATAAAATCTAACACACCTCTCTAGAGTACTCAACAACAGGAGAATGCTCATTTTTCTCCATGTTTTATCATGGAATATTCTCCATGATAAGATTATAGGCCAGGTCATAAAACAAGCTTTGAGAAATTTAGAAAGATTGGAAGTGTACAAAGTATGTTCACTGATTACAATGGGGGTTAAATTAGAAATTAATACCAGAAAGAAATTTGGGGAATTCACAAATATGGAGAAAGTAAACCACACAGTACTAAATAACCCATGGGTGAACAAAGAAATCACCGGGGGAATCAGAAAATAAAGACACAACACGCCAACTTGGCAATGCCATTCTCCTTGTGAATGGGTAAGATGACCCCCACCCAGCCCATTTTAGAGGGTCCTTGTGTAGGTCACACGAATCCATGACTGTGAATGTGCTTTGTCAATTGTCTTGCGGGTGTAAAGTCCAATCATGCCTGACCTGCTCTCCTGCAGGACACACGACACCAAACCTTGCCCCATGCCAGCCCCGCCGCCGTGCCTGCACGTCCTTCCCGCATCTGCCTGCACCTGGAGACCCCTGTCCACTTTGCTTTGCTCCCCTCATCTCTGGACAGGGCGAGGACCATCCTACTCCCGCTTCCACTGCTGCTGTCAGGACATGTCACTCCTCCCCAGCTTCCATTGTTCTCCCTGTGGACCCCATAGAATGTGAAATTTGAGCATCTGGGCCATTCCTTCCCTTAAAGATGAAGAAAGCGAAGTCCAGGGAGGAAGTGACTCCCCCAAGGCCACGAGGCCTGGCCAGTGGCAGAGCCTGGACTAATATTCCTCCCCTGTTCCATGAACACAGGGTCCTCAGGACACTCCCTGGTGGTCTCTGATGCCAGCCTCCGACAGGTGGGCCTTGCATCAACCCCACCCCCCAACATCACCCCCACATCTCCAAGTCACTTTGATTTTAGCGGAAGAAGCCAATGCTTATTGAGTGTTTAACATGAGCCAGACACTGTGTTCTCAGGGGGCGCTCAACAACCCTACGTGGATGGCACCAGAGTTCCCATTTCAGGAAGGTTAAGCGACTCGCCAGGGCGCACAGCTTGAATGCGACGGAGTTGGGCTTTGCACCCCCACAGTCCAACTGCAAAGCCGATGCTCCTCAGGCAGCCCCTCTTGTCTCTTGCCCACCTGGCCACCCGACCACCTAGCCACCCACGGCCCAATGCCCACTTCTCCACACTTCCCCCTGAGCACTCTTCTCGGGCTTCTCCCTTTCCCGCTGCCCACCGCCCAGGTCTGGCACTCCTTCGCCCTCCTGTCGTGTCCATCAGCGCAGCGCCCTGGCCTGCATCCTGCACAGTTCACAGGGCCCCCCTGGGCAGGCTTGGGCTCTGTAAGGGGGGACATGGCACAGTCCCGCCTCACAGGGCTGTCGGGAGTATGATGATCCTGACAAACAGAAGATGTGTGTTATTTTATAGCAGAGCTTCCTGATACGAAGAAAAAAGCAGAAATCCAGACCCTAGTCACTAACTCACCTGCTGGAGGGTGGCGATGCCCTGTGGGTCCCTCCACCTCCCACCTCCCAGTGACGTGTGAGAGAGAAGCTGCCTCGCAGCTCTAGGACTCAAGGATGATCAATGCAGGTTCTTATTATGTCCCTTTCTTCCTTCATGTGCCTCTTAAGTGATTAGTGTAATACTCTGTACACAGCAGACTTTTAATTAGTATTTGTGGAATGCAAAAATGCATGAGCCCCCCGAGGAGCTCAGCGGGAAGGAACTGAAGCCCTGTGTGACAACAGTCCCCAGCACCCATCAAGACATCTCCCCATCCCTCTCTAAGAGAAAAACGGGCCAAGTGGCTGCGGCGATGCCTGGGGTGTCCCTTGGCACAGCCTGTGCCTTCCCCAGAAGCGAGGAGGGAGCGAGCTGGCTCCCCAGTGTCCCAGGTGAGCGGAAGGGAAGGAGTGTGAGCTGAGAGACCGGGTTGGGCTGCAAGAGCACAGCCCCCTCTGAAACTCTGGGCAGGAAGGTGCCGTCCTCCCCCCGTGCCATGCTCGGCCCCTGCTCTCCCGCCCTCCTGCCTTCAGGAAACAGGGCCCCTCCTTCCTGACATGCACCCTCCTCCTCCCCAAGACCCCCATCTTTGCTTAGCCCAACCCACTTCCACTGCTGAGAGGAGAGGGGCTCTCTCTGGGGGGGCTCCGTGGATGTGGGCGAGGGGTGTCTTTCCTAGCTGAGCCCTTTTCCTCCTCTCCACACCTGCGGTCCTGGAAGTTTCTAGCACGGATCTCACTTTCGAAGTGAGGCTTTTCCAGTTTGCACGCACGGATTCCGAGCTGGCTGCCCGGCTCTGGCCCCTGCTCAGGGCCTGGCTCCGCCCCCTCTGTGCTCCCTCCCAAACCAGAGCTGTCACTGGGTGGGCTCATCTTCCCAGATGGTGAGTTACTTCAGGGAGGAGAGGACGACCGGCTTCTCTTGAAGTCTGCCAGGTCTGACACAGTGCCCCACCATCGACACCCACCTCACGGCCAGCCCTGTCCCTCCCGCTCCATCACCACACGCTGCTCCCTGTACGTCCCCTCTTCTGGGCCAATCCTGAGCCCATGCGGATTGGAGAAAGAGGCCTATGGGCAGGTACAGGACTTGGGGGCTCACCTTTGTGCTCCCCGAAATCTCCACTGCTGCCAGCTTGAGGGCCACGCTGCAAGAGAGCCTCAGAAATGCCAGGTGCCTCCTCCCATGCCACCTGCCACGGGGCTGGACCTGTGTCCACCCTCTCCCCAGCCCCAGTTAGGGACCAGCTGTGGGTGCCAGCCTCTCTCTGTGATCCAAGCAGCCACTTTCCAGTTTTTCATGCGTGTCCTCATTGCCTTGCTCAGCTCCTGTTTACCGCATCCCTGCTCTGTGCCAGGCACTGCGCTAGGTCCAGGGAATGTGGTCATGATGTGTGGATCTTCAGAGTTCCTGAGGGGGAAACTGAGACTCAGGGAGGTTAAATGAGAGGTGATCAGATGTGGCAGAGTCAGGAGACCCAGAGAGTCCTTGTGCCCCTCTGCAGAGGACTCTCTGGAACCCTGGGCCACCTCCTCCTCTTTCTGGACGTGGGTTCCTCCTCCTTAAATGAACAGGTTGCAAGGGACTAAAGGAGATGGTGGTTTTTTTTTTTTTTTTTTATCATCCCTAAATGGATAGGGTTGGAACGCATTCTACTAAGCGAAGTATCCCAAGAATGGAAAAACAAGCACCACATGTACTCACCATCAAATTGGTAGTGACTGAACATCACATAAGTGTACATATAAGAGATGGTGGTTCTTGAGGTTTGAGAACCCCCAATGAGAACAACAGACACTCTTCTCAGATGTGCTCATGCACACGACATTTTGAAAAATAACTTAAATGCACTCTGCAGGTCCGGAAGCCTGGGATGAGATGCTCTCTAGGAACCTCTCAACTGCTAAACTGACTTAGTGCCCAGGGCCCTACAGTTAATAACTCAAACCAGTGCCCAAGACCCCAATCCGTGCAGAGTGCATCCGGATGTCAGATTTTATTTGCTTTTTAGTTTTCATTTTTGTTTGCTTTGTTTTGATTCGAGATCATTGAGACATCAGGCATTGTCTGATTGGTCCAGGGACACAGAACGGCTGATCTGTGATTGCTGGAGTCTTCAGGAGAGGCTTCCTGTGTGTTTTCCTTCCCACCTACACCCAGCCTCAGGCTTAAGGCAGCTGGGGGAGGGGGTGTGATTCGTCTTCCTAATAAAACACATCCATCCAGTTTCTTGAGCAAACAGATTGGAGAGATCCCCAGGGCTAGACTCCGGGAAATAAAGTAATAATGTTATCAGTCTTCACAGAGCTATTTAAATACAGATTGGGTTGCTGGGGAGATGAAAGGGGGCCCCTTTTGTTATGAAAATGAAGGGAGATGGGAGGCTTGAGTTTGTGTTTTGATATGTTAATAAGCTTGGAAGCCACCTAGGGAGGGGACTGCCGGCAAGGCTGAGATGCCCAGCATAGTTATTTGCGCAGTTTAATTTAACAGCTAGGCTGCAACTGGGCTGCCATCGGGATTGTGTAAAGATAATTACGGCCCTATTATTAATCAGATGCCTGCAGGAGTTGGCTTGCTAGCTTGCGGCTGCCTGGGCTGCATGCAGATCTGGAGGCCGCCCTACGTGGCACCATTGTGGTCTTGTTCCGCCATCTAGTGACCACTCCAGGAATTGCTTCGGGAAAAGAAGAAAAACAAGGTAGGATGTTTGGGTTTCTTTTTAAATGATGCAGCCATCTTCTAGAAGAAGGAGAAACTGCTGCCCTTTCTGAAAAGATAAGATACAGAAAGGTCTTTGGAAATTAAGTGGCCCATCTGCCCTTTCTACTGATGCGGAATCTGAGGTCTGAGAGAATAACTTGCTCAAGGACATAGTTATTGATCGAGATTAGATTTGTTTTATTCCAAATCCATTGATGTCCCTAAAATGCCAATGTATATACACATGGATACTTCTCCATCCCTTGCCCTTGCATTCATTCTGCTTTTCAACTCTTCTGGATGATGCTTTGATTTAATTTTTTCTTCTTTTCCTTTGGATTCAGATCCTGATTTTGTTTAATTCTAGTTTCCCCTCGTCCCTGCAGAGGATGACTCTGAGTGAGAGCATCTGGGAAACAATCACACCAGCCGGTGGCGGGCAGTGGGGATGTGACAGTGGAGAATGAAGTGACCTGTGGAACTGGTAGACTCAGGGCAGGCTCGGAGGGAGGGGAGCTGCTCTGTGAGGATGCTGGGCTTGGAGCTTTTCTTGGTCTAGGGAAGCTGATGAAAAGATTATGCTTTTGGCTTTACTCTTGTTAAAGTTGTCCTTCTTTCAACATCCCACACTTGCCTACTAAGTACCAACCCACAGAGCAGGTACTGGGAGGGACTGAAGAATAAGGCAAGTCCCTGTCCTCCTGGTCACAGTCTGGGCAGAGAAACAGACACATGAACAGATATCCCAGAATGGGGTCTGTTTTGCAAGACGTGCAGCCCTGGTGAGGCTGTAGACCAGCTACTGGCCCCTCTGAGGTAAGGCCTTTGCAAATAGAAAATATATATATATATATTAAAATTGAGATTAAAAAAGAGTTTCATTTTCCCCCCATATCTCTCAAAGGAAATTAAAGTGAATCTAATTCATAACCCCAGCACCACTTCCTATAACTCCCTTTCTCTCCTGCTCGATTATTCTCATACTCCACACTCTGAAAACTTTCATTAGCTAAAAAGATTAAAAGGTGGGGTAGTTAGAAGAATGAAAAGACACTCCACAGAATGGGAGAAAATATTTACAAAACATGTATCTGATAAAGGACTTGTATCAAAAATATATAAAGAACTCTTAAAATTCAACATTTGCAAAACAAACAGCACGATTAAAAAATGGGCAGATGATCTGAACAGACACCTCACCAAAGAAACCATGTATGTCTTTAAGGCTCCTCTGTGTCTTTTTGGGGACTGATAGCCCATTTCTTCTTTTGTCACCGAATAATATCTATGGCATGGATCTGTATAGATGGCAAATCAGTACGTCAAAAGATGCTTGACATCCTGTCATTAAGGAACTGCAAATTAAAACAACAATGAGATGCCACTACACACCTGTCGGAATGGGTGAAATCCAAAACGCTGACCACACCAGATGCTGGAGAGGATGAGGGGCTACAGGAGCTCTCATGCACTACTGGGGGGCGTGCAAAATGGTGCAGCCACTTTAGAAAGTCTGGCAGTTTCTTATAGCACCAAACGTATTCTTGCCGTACAACCCAGCATTGGAGCTCCCAGGTATTTCCCCAGATGAGCTGAAAACATATGTCCATGCAGAAATCTGCACGCAAATGTTTATAGCATGTTATTCATACCTGCCAAAAATTAGAAACAATGAAAGCAACCAAGGTGTCCTTTAAGAGGTGAATGGATAACCTGCGGTTTATCGTATGATAAAATATTATTCAGTGATAAAAAGAAATTAGCTATCGAGCCAGGAAAAGGCATGGAGGAACACGAAATGCATATTGCTAAGCGAAAGAAGTAAATCTGAAAAAGCTGCCTACTATATGATTCCAACTATATGACGTTCTGAAAAGACAAAACTATGCAGACACTAGAGAAAAGAGCGGCTGCAGGAGGAAGGGACGTAGGGGTGAGTAAGTGGAGCAGAGGGGATATTTAGGGGGTGAAACTATTCTGTATGATACTGTAACGGTGGACACATGTCATTATACATTTGTCAAAACCCATAGAACTGTATAAGGCAAAGAGTGAACCCTCATGTCAACTATGGACTTTACTTAGTAATAACGTATCCACATTGCGTCATCCGTTGTAACCGATGTACCACAGCAATGCAAGACATTATTAACAGGGGACGCTGCAGGTCAGGGGAGAGAAGATATATGGGAACTCTACATACTTTCTGCACTATTTTCCATACACCTAAAACTGCTCTAAAAATAAAATCTATTAATTAAAAAAATGAACAATAAAAAGGTGATGTGGGGACCGAGTCCCTCCCTCCACCACAGCCCTCCTGTATTTGCTCCTCCCCGACCGCCTCCCTGGCCCTGTTCTCCGTGGGGTAGATTGTCTGTCTGTGTCCCTTCCCTGTCCATCCCTCCCACCTTCCCTCACCTTTGAGCATCAGCTCTTCTCAGCCCAGCCTCAGATTCCGCTTCCAGAACACCCGGGACTACAGGGGGAGCCTACGGAGAGTCTGTTTGAGTTGGCAGGTAGAGGGTCCTTCTGGACAGAAGGGCTGTCTAAATCCATTTTGTGAAGGTTCCCAGCCACAGGGCTCTGGATGTCACATGAACGCTCCCGTAAAGTTATGGCCCCAGGGAGGACACCACCTTCCCGCCCAGAGTTTCAGAGGGGGCTGTGCTCTTGCAGCCCAACCCGGTCTCTCTCAGCTCACACTCCTTCCCCTTCCCGCTCACCTGGGAGACTGGGGAGCCAGCTTGCTCCCTCCTCGCTTCTGGGGAGGGCACTGGCTGTGCCAAGGGACACCTCAGCCCTGGGCCCTGGGCCCCAGGCCTCACTGCAGCCACTTGGCCTGTTTTTCCCTTAGAGAGGGATGGAGAGACATCTCGATGGGTGCTGAAGGATGGTCCCCTAAAGACATCTAGTCCTAATCCCTGGAACCTGTGAACATTACCTTATATGACAAAAGGGGCTCTGTGGATGGGATTAAGGATTTAGAGATGAGGAGATGATTCTGGATTATCCAGGGGGGCTTAAGGTCATCAGAAGTGTCCTTACGACAGGCAGAGGAAGGCAGGGGGAGGTTTGACTGCAGAAGAGGGGATGGCAATGTGAAGAAGAGATTGAGCGATGTGGCCACAAGCCAAGGAATGCTGGCAGCCGGCAGAGCTGGAAGAGGCAAGGAAATGGGTTCTCCTCAAAACCTCTGTCTGGAGCACAACCCTGCTGCTGACTTGGTTTCAGCCCAGTGACACCCATTTCAGACTTGTGACCTCCAGAACCGTAAGACGACGCTACATCGTATGGTATTAAGACACTGAGTTTGTGATTTTTCACAGCAGCGATCGGAAACCAATACAGCATCCTCCACTGCAGATGGTTTCTTCCTGATTCTGCTTATCTTTCTGGGTCTCTCTTTGGGCTGTCACCTTAGTCTAGTTTGCAGATTTATCCTCACCTTCTCAAACAGTTTAGTAACATCCCCAGTTCTCAGAAACTCTGCTGGCCAGGGCCAGGAGATGCCCTTCCCAGCCCGGATGGGAGTTCAGAAACCTCTCCTGGGTCCAGCTGCAGGAAGGTCAGCCCCAGCTCCTGTGTGGAGAGTTTCCTCTGCTGCAGCTGGCAGGGCAGTGGAGGGCGCATGGGGTTCTTTGAGAAGCCCAACGTGGCTGTGGCTGTCAAAACATTGAGTTTGAGCTCTGATGTCTGACGTTGGCCCCCTCCCTAGTGTAGCACGTGGGACTTATTCCCCTAATCCTAAAACCACAGGCCCAACTCTTTCTAGTCACGAGGAGCAGTTATTAGACAGTCCTGTATGGATACCTGAGCTGCACTCAGCATCTGAGGGCTGGTGTCTGGCAAGTCCCACAGCGGACTCTGCCAGCAGCCATCTGAGAGCCAGGCTGGCATCGCACAGGCCAGTGGTCCTCAGCCAAAAGGCTCTGGAGAGTCTTTGGTGACCGCTGGTCAGGTGCTATGGCCGGCTGAAGGCCGTGCCACTTATCCATTTGGTCCGTTTGAAGGTTAAGACTTGTTCATTGATCAGGTTTGTTCAGACCAAGCTGATAGGCCCAGTACTGGAGTGTGATGTTCATGGGGAATGGGGAGCAGAGCTGCCCGTTGGTGGACTGACCATCTGCACGTGTGCTTAGCAAGATTGGGGCAGGGCTCCTGCTCACGTCGCCCGCCCTCTTCCCTGCGCTGCTTGTCATTCATCACCGCTTTGAGCAGGTCACCTGCCCTCGTGGAGCTCTCTCTGCCCTCCCGGTGCACCCAGCTTGCCCCTCAAGGCTCAGCTCCTGCACCACCTCCTCTGTGAATGTCCTCGGACACCTTCTTCCCCCCGTGGGTCATGTCTTCCTCTGGTCCTCTCTGTGTCCTGCAGTCTTACTTTTGCACACTCTTACACACATCGCATTAGGCAGCGTTTCTTCATTACGTGGCTGCCTCCCCGTCCTTCCGCAAACTCCTCGATGGCCAAGACTAGTTTTCCTTTCAGTGCGCACCAAACCTAGCACAGTGCTTGGCAGCTTTTATCACTCGAGGAAGGATGTTGAAGGATCAACTAAAGCACTCAGTCTCCCACGACATCCATTTAATCGCATCACTGTGGCTAACAGCAAGTTTCTGTCATGGTAATCCTCCGAGGCCCTGCTGCTGGGGAAGGAACAGGACGCTGGTGCTGGGCCCCAGGAGGGAGCATGTTCCGGGAGTCGCATGATCCTTGCAGCCACCGGGACCCCTCCTGCCCTTCTCTTCCCTTTCTTCAGCCCAAAGAATGAGTAGAATGAGGAGTGAGATTCCGGCAGATTCTCTTTGCTGTGGCTGTACTGCTGTCCCTGCGCAAACAAGAGATGAGCGAAGACACTTTCTCACTGGGGACTTGCTCCTGCTGGGCAGGCGCAGAAGCTCTCCTCCCCAGCTGGGCAGCAGAGTCCCGTTCTTTCTCCCCCTTCCTCCCCATGCATTTTGCATTCAGTGACCTTGGAGATGACTGAGAGGTTCACGCACTTCACGCAGCTTCTCACTTCTAGTTAAGCCCAAACAGGAGGGCGGACCACTTAGCTGTCAGCTGACCCCTCCACAAATACAGCTCTTAGGCCTCTCGCCCTGAACCCCAAGTTTTCAGAGGGCCCCAAAGATAGCAGACACACTAAAAAAAAAAAATAAAGGTATTGAAACACTGCTGTGCATTCAGCATTTGCACAGAGCACCCTGTAACCTTAAACATCTGTTCGGTGACTAACACTGTCAGCTCCAGGAAGTACCCCTCTCCCACCCAGCTCTTGCCCAGTGTCCTCCAAACCAAAGGCACAGGTGTTGGAATTCCAGGCAGGTGAGTGCTGAGAGGCGGGCAGTGCTCTGGAGGGCTGGGAAGGTATGAGCTGC
>RJWJ010045513.1:0-11723 GCA_004363605.1 Indri indri
TTTATTGCACTGTGATCTGAGAAGATGCATGGCATAATTTCTATTTTTTTAAATTTTTTGAGGCATTCTTTGTGTCCTTGAATATGGTCAATCTTAGAGAATGTCCCATGAGCTGCTGAGAAGAATGTATATTCTGTGGTTTTTGGGTAGAATGTCCTGTAAATGTCAGTCAGGCCCCGTTTGTTCTAGAGTTCTGTTTAAGTCCATAATTTCTTTGTTAATTTTCTGATTGGAGGATCTGTCCTGTGCTGTCAGTGGGGTGTTGAAATCTCCGACTATAATGGTGTTGCTGTTCATCAAATTATTTAGGTTAAGTAAAGTTTGCTTTATGAATCTGGGTGCACCCAGGTTGGGCACATACATGTTTAGAATTGTTATGTCTTCTTATTGAACTGTACCCTTCACCATTATATAGTGGCCCTCTTTGTCTTTCATTACTTTTGTTGATTTAAAAACCAAGTTATTTGAGATCAAAACTGCTACACCAGCCTTCTTTTGGCTTCCATTTGCTTGAAATATTGATTTCTACCCCTTTACCTTGAGTCTAAATGCATCTTTGCAGGTTAGATGCGTTTCCTGGAGATAGCGGATGCATGGCTTGTTTTTTTTTATCCAATTGGCCAGCCTATGTCTCTTGAGAGGGGAGTTCAAGCCATTCACATTTATTGAGAGGAATGATAAGTGGGGTGAACTACTATTCAATCTGTTGGGTTGCATTTTGTTGCTTTGTTTTCTCTCTTGAGCCATTGTGGATTCTAGCCTTTGATCTTTAGCTTTTGAGTGGTTTTACATTCATGAGTGTTTATTGTGCTGGTCCTTGTCTAATTCAGCTTTGAGTACTTCTTGGAGAGCTGGTCTTGTCTTGGTGAATTCCCACAGACTTTGTTTATCTGAGAATGTCTTTATTTCTCCTTCATATATAAAACTTAGTTTTGCAGGGTGCAAAATTCTAGGCTGGGCATTATTCTGTTTCAGAAGAGTGACAATGGGACCCCAGTCTCTTCTTACTTGTAGGGTTTCAGTGGAGAAGTCTGAAATTATTCTCATAGGTTTTCCTTTGTATGTTACTTGTTTCTTTCACCTGACAGCTCATAGTAGGGCCTCCTTAGTCAATATTTTAGTCAATCTAATGACTGCATGATGTGGTGTCTTTCTATTTGCATTGAATCTCCCTGGGGTCCATCGAGCTTCTTGTATCTGTATGTCTAGATTTTTAGCAATGCCTGGGAAATTCTCCTCTACTAAATCTTCAAATAGGTTATCCAGTCCTTGCATGTTTTCTTCTTCACCTTCTGGAATCCCAATCATGCGCAGGTTTGGTTTTTTTCACATAATCCCACATTTCTTGTAGGCTTGTTTCTGTTTTCTTCATTTTCTGCTCAATCTCTCTGACTGACTTATTCATTTGGAAGGAGCTGTCTTCAATCTCCGAGATTCTTTCTTCTGTTTGGTCTACCCTGTTCTTTAGGCTTTCCATAATGTTTTGAGGTTCCCTGAATAAGTCCTTTATTTCCAGGAGTTCTGTTTGAGTTTTCTTTACTATTTCAATTTCTTTAGGGAATTTTTCTTCCAAGTCCTGGATTTTTTTTTGTCATTTCCTTGTGGTGGTTATCCATTTTTTCTTGCATATCATTGAGCTTACTTACAATCCATGTTTGGAATTCTTCTTCTGTCATTTTAGTATTCTGGACTTGGTTAGTGTTCATTGCTAGAGAGCTGGTGTTCCTCTTTGGGGGTGTGCTTTCCATTTGATTTTTCATACTCCCAGAAATCTTTCACTGGGTCCTTTCCATCTGGATCCACTGTTACTTTTCTTTCAGATTTTGACTGGAAAGTAAGTGCCCTATGTATTTTCTCTTGATCTGCTGCTAGATGGAGCCGCTAGTATGTTGTTCAGGGTTCTCTTGATGGGAAGGATTACTCGGGGAACCTGTTTTGGTCTCTTGCCAGGATTTTGGTTCCCTAGCCATGGGTTTCACTGTTGGTAGCTGACTGGAGGCAGAAATGCAATCATCCTGGATGACCTAAACCGGTCTGTTGAAGAAAGTCACTAGGCTGTCAGCTATTGGTCAGTGCCAAAGCCCCAGGGACTGGTGCTTGCTGCAGAGGGGGAGTGGCTCTTTATGTCTCGCTGCTGCAAGCTCAGGGGTCGAGCCCACATCTCACTACACAAGACGCTGGCCAGGGGGAGGGGGCGCCATGCCAGACTGCCCAACACCCCAGCACCTTCAGTTTCTGCAGGTGTCTGCCTCTCACAACTGAGGAAGCACTCAGAATTCACCGCTCAAAGAAATGGGCCTGGCTAGTTGACTTTAGGTCCTGCAAGGGCAGAGCTCATTGCAAGAGTTCCTGGGTTGGGGGAAGGGAGCCGCTCCACACCATATGGTAGCCACAGTGTTGTGGGCTTTGAGTTGGCATTCACCTGCCCCCAGGGTGCCAGCTCTAGAGGCAGCCCCTCAGGGGCTGGCAGGTACCTGATCAGTGAGTTGAGTCTTCAGGGCACCCTGCTGTCTCCTTTATGTCTCCCTCCCCCAATCTCGCACCAGTCCAGCAATAGCTCTCGCTCTTACTGGCCCACCCTGAACAGTCCTAATCGCCAGTGGCAGTTTCCAAGTTAGAGTCCTCTACTCAGTAATCACCTTCTTGTTCAGGACCTGCTGGGTGCCAGAAACCAAATTCCTGTCTCCTAACTGCCTCTGGAGGTAGCCCAGACCAGCTCCTCCCCTGTCCGGTGTAGTCCTGATGCAGAGCTCCGGGGAGTTCAAGATGCTCCCTGCTTGTGTCCCCTCTCCGCCAAGCCCCACGTTTCCTGCCACAATTCTACCTCCACTTCACACAGGTCCCTGACTCTCAGTGGGCTCGTTAGCCAGTGGGGAAGCTACACTGTCTCTTGAGGGTCTTATCCTGGTGCACTTACTGGCCCGGTGGGCGCAGCTGTCCCATGCTCCACTCTCTATTGTCTGTCCGGCGCTTTCCAGGTTTTGCATTCCTCTCTCCCATGCACCTTATTCTTTTTCCTGATTTGTGTGTCCCACACGGAATCTCCACCCATTCACCTCGCTGTTTTCACAAGAGAGCGATCTGATCATGTGTAGCAGACCGAGATCTACTCCTCTTTCTCTGGAAGCAGGGATCTGGGAGGTTACCTTAACTCCGCCATTTTTTCTCCCCCGGTATGGACATTTTAACAATGTTAATTCTGCTGATCCATGAGCATGATATGTTTTTCTATTTGTTTACATCATCTGCAATTTCCTTCCTCAGTGATTCATAGTTCTCTTTGTAGAGATCTTTCACCTCCTTGGTTCAATGTATTCCTAGGTATTTTATTTTCTTTGTAGCTAATGTGAAAGGTACTGAGACTTTTATTTGATTCTTAGCTTGACTATTGTTGGTGTATAGGAATGCTACTGATTTGTGTACATTGATTTTGTAGTCTGAGACTTTGCTGAATTTATTTATCAATTCCAGGAGTCTCTTGGTGGAATATTTATGGTTTTCTAAATATAAGATCATATCATCAGCAAAGAGTGATAATCTGACATCTTCTTTCACCATTTGGATACCCTTAATTTCCTTCTCTTGCCTGATTACTCTGGCTAGGACTTCCAGCACTATGTTGAATAGAAGTAGTAACAGTGGGCATCCTTGTCTTGTTCCAGTTATGAGTGGGAATGCTTTCAACTTTTCCCCATTCAGTATGATCTCGGCTGTGTGTTTGTTGTACATGGCTTAAGTGGATGTAACAATGAAATTTTAAAATGTAATGTTCTTTCACAGGTAGTAGTCCAGGCCTGTGGAGTATTTTGGCTTGATAAGATCATTCAGGGACCTGGCTTCCTTCCATCTTGATTTTTTGCCTTCTGTAGTATGCTGTTCTCATCCACAGTCAAAACTAGACAAGCAACTTTAAGCAACTGAGGCAGGAATTGCACACATAACTTCCACTCATATCTCCTTGGCAAGAACTTAATTACATACTCACATCTAGCTGCAATGAGGCTAGGACATAAGAACTCCAGTTAGGCAACAATGTACTTCCATTCAGATGTCATTGCTTAAGTCTCAGGCCATACTCCATACCAAAGGACACTCCTATGCTATCAGAAGCATGAAATTTATCTGGAACTTTATTTTATCAATTCTCCAGGAACTTCGCTTTATTGGGCTTCTATATTATCTGGATTCATATTCTAATTTTAAATAATACTGACATCAATGTTTCTTTCTCTGTCTTTCTAGAGCACCTTTGGCACATTAGGCTTCAAAGTCAAATTACCTGCATATCATTAAACTGGAAATCTGGTCATGTCTTATAATATCTAGAGGGCCATTCACTTGTCTTTGTCTTCCAGATTTATGGCTCTTTAATCATATGTATAACCCAGGGTTGCAATTCTACTGCCTGTGTGTTGTTATTCTTGCCTTACCTCCTATACCCATGCACAGAAGAGGCTACACAATCTTTCTTAACCTGCTGTTTCCAGTAGCCTTTACAAAATGATCTGATTTGGCTATTTTCAATCTGGCTCTAACAACATAAGCTTTTGGTGACTTTTTACCAAGAACATGTCCTTTTGGCCAGGAAGCTATCTTGTTCATTCAGAAGGATTCCAGTGCCAGAGGTTACAAATCCACCTTAGGTTTGTAGGGTTTGAGGTCAGCTTCAGTTATTTTAAATAATTTACATTCAAACACACTCCAAATAATTACATAAATACTGGCTCAGTACCTCCTATATTGCCTGGCACATACTAGGAGCTAGATAAATATTTGTTGAGTGAATTAATATGAATAAACTTCATAGACATATTCCTTCCCACAATCTTTTTGATAAATGTTTATATTTTATCCCTATCAAAATACCATCATCATTCTTTGCAGATCTAGAAAAAAATAATTCTATGCTTCATATGGAACCAAAGAAGACCTTGTATAGCCAAAGCAATCTTAAGCAAAAAGAACAAATTGAGAGGCATCAGTCTACCATACTTTGAGCTTTACTATGAGATTATAGTAACCAAAACAGCATGGTACTGGCACAAGAACAGAGATACAGACCTTTGGAACGGGACTGAGAACCCAGATACAAAACCATCCTTATATTGTCATCTAATCTTTGACAAAGCAGACAAAAATATACATTGGGTAAAAGAATCTCTATTCAATAAATGGTGCCAGGAAAAATGGATAACCACATGCAGAAGATTGAAACTGGATCCCAACCTCTCACCTCTCATAAAAATCAACTCACAATGGATAATAGACTTAAACCTAAGACGTGAAACCTTAAGAATTCTAGAAGAACATGTTGGGAAAACTCTTATAGATATTGGCCTAGGCAAGGAATTTATGAAGAAGAACCCCAAAGCAATCACAGCGGCAAGAAAAATAAATAAATGGGACCTGATCAAATTAAAAAGCTCTGCACAGCCAAGGAAAATATCATTATAGCTAGTAGACAACCTACAAAATGGGAGAAAATATTTGCATGCTACACATCTGATAAAGGGCTGATAAGAAGAATCTATATAGAACTTAAGGAAATTAACAAGAAAAAATCAAACAACCCCATCAAAAAATGGGCAAAGGACATGAACAAAAACTTTTCAAAAGAAGACAGAATAATGGCCAGCAAACATATAAAAAAGTGCTCAACATCTCTAATCATTAGGGAAATGCAAATTAAAACCACAATGAGATATCGCCTAACTCCAGTGAGAATGGCCTTTATCAAATAGTCCCAAAACAACAAATGGTGGTGTGGATGTGGAGAGATTGGAACACTCTTACACTGCTGGTGGGACTGCAAATTAGTACAACCCCTATGGAAAGTAATTTGGAGATATATCAAAGAGCTAAAAATAGAAATAGCATTTGATCCAGCAATTCCACTACTAGGCATCTACCCAAAGGAAAAAAAGACATTATCCTGGAGAGAGCTTGAGCCCATCCTTCGAAGTGAGTTATCACAAGAATGGAAAAACAAGCATCACATGTACTTGCCATCAACTTGGTACTAACTCATCAACATTAAAGTGCTCACATGGTAGTAATATTCACTGGGTGCCAGTTAGGTTGGGGGACGTGGTGGGTAAACTCCCAACTAATGGATGCAGAGCACACTGTATGCGGGAAGGGCACATTGGCTTGAGTGAGGCTAAGGCATTACATGTAACCAAAATGTTTGTACCTCCATAATATTCTGAAATAAAAATAAAATAAAATAAAATGTTTATATTTTACAATCGCTTTGGCCACATTGACAAGAGAGTTATACAACAATCACCTGTGTAACAAGTTGGCTTGAGAAAAATTGTCAAGCAACATTCATGGCTATTTGGAACTATTGTATGTTGGCCCTGCCTTCTGAACAGCAGGATGAACAGTTCTCCTCATAAGAGGATACTTATAATATCTCTCCTTCTCTGTTCCTCTAATTCATTAAAATTAAAATTTAAAAGCCTGAATTATCTCCCAGGGGCATCCTAATAATTTTTAGTGTTTTGTGTGAATTCTTTGTTCAGAGAACAGGTTATTTTATGCCATGAATGGCTTAACTGCTCTTTTAAATATAGTGAGTAGCACTTTGTTAGATTTAGAATGGACTTTAATATTTTATCCACCTTTGGATAGGAACAATTGGCTCACTTGCATCTGGTTTTGAAATAAAACCTGAACCAATGTATGCAAAGATAAATGTATACTTATGAATTTACATAAATGTATATTAATGCATATACAATGTATGCTGTCTAAATCTATGATTACGATTCAGGAAAGAATCATTGAGCACTTATAAGGGGTCACGCACAAGTTATATAATGCCAGATACTTCCATATACAGTATCTAGTTTATGTCATAGACAATCTCAGTATCCTTCCTCTTCTATGAATGACTCAACCATTGTACGAAATTTGTAGTATTGACCTTTTATTTTGGTGTTGTGTGAACCTGTTTAAGGACATAGTTGTAATTTCAGCAATTGCTTAACTGCTTATTATAGAATTGAATGGTTACTTTCTATGAAGTGCTCGCTGAAAACAGAGCTGTCTTATCTGTATCATCTATTGCTCAGGGCCTGACCCAGGGCATTGACTTAAAATGTGTCTCTTAAAAGAATGAATGAGTGAATAATATAAGAAAACAGTCACATCTTGGACTTCATGGTTTCCCTTTATTCTACTAAATTTGAGGAGTACTATGTGATCCCTTATGATGCCATCTGTTAGAATTTTACTCTACTTAAATAGGTTTGACAGTGGAGAAAAAAGCTAGAAGCAGTAGAACTTGTTAGCAAGAAGTTTTAGCTTGTGCTAGCAAAAGCTAACAAACTAATCTAGAGTAGTGGCTACTCTTTAATAATGGCTTGTGGGAGCTTATAAAAGACACAAGACTCCTGGGTCAGAGACAAAAGGCTTTATTATTCACTATAAAATCAGTAGTAGGAGTATCAGCATAGTTGCACCAGTTCCACTAGTCCAAAATTCTATAGGGCAACAAAGAGGACTAGGTTGAGCCTGTATGCTCAGCACAGTGTACCACAAGAGACGAGCTCTGAGATTCCAAAGTCCACTGCTTTTATAGCAAGCAAGATCAGTTTTTAACCACAGGGAAAGCACATCACGGCATAGCACCACATACTTTTTAGAATCTCCAATTACACAAAAAATCTTGAGAAGTGCCACAATGGCTCTTTCAGAGAAGTAAGAGAATGGTCAGGACCTTGTAATTTGGAGTACATAGCAAGACATAGGGAACACAGGATGCCTGTGGCAGGTTGACCTCCCCCCCGCCCCAATCAAGGAGCTGGAAGATACTTTCATTTGACATAATTATTTTTCAGAGAAGACTGAGGTTCTGAGAGGTGAAATGACATGTCCAAAGTTATACTGATGACTTGTAATGTTCTCAGGACAGAAACCCATTTCTCCAGACTCTAAATATAACACTCTTCTACTCATAATATCAACCTTGCCTCTTTATATTACTTTTGTTATTTATTTCCTTACAGTTGTATCACAATTTTTTATCACTAAACAAGATGCCCCCACTTGTTTCTTTGCTTTATATTCATAAAAATTAGTGTTATGAACCCATGGTGCAATACTTCACAAAGCATGTGTTGAACATTGGCTCATCAAGAAGGCTCTATGGAAAAGCATTTAATCCTTAGATGCGTCTAGAGATTAGTGTATATTCTGCTCTTTTGCTGATTTGCAGTGAATGGAGAGTACAGCATAGACATCAAGAGTACAGGCCCTGGAGTCAGGGAGGTTTGAGTTCAAGATCTATTCATTGGAGTCACGATCCTGGGTAAGGTACTTAAATTTTATGAGCCTTAGTTTTATCCTCAGAAATGTAGCTGATGATAATATCTATTTCACAAATTAGATGAAAAATTAAAGGAGTTAACATATTTAAAGTGTTTGACACAGTATCTGACATATAAGCTTAATATGGCTCAATTAATGCATTAATTAATGCAGAATTAAGGTTCTAAGAAATCCAGCATGAAGAAATCCACCTAATATTAAATCTGAGTTTCTCAAATGTTTTAATTATGGAACAGTACATTTATTTTTTTGCACTACTCATCTAACATCCGACGTGTCTATTACTCTGAGAAACATACTTAGGAAAATTTACTACAGAAAGAAAAGGGCTCTTCCTCACTTAGAAATTGTTACATCAAGGAATTAAACTCTATGCAGAGGAGCTAAATTTCATGACTGTCTCCCCTAATGTCTTTGAATTCCATATAAAACAGGAAAAATTTGGCTTTTGTGATGTTCTTAAACATGGGTCAGGTTCCTTGGCAGTTTCTGAGGTGTGTTAAAACATCACTGCTTATTGATTTAACTGTATCCCACCAAAGAGGTTGATTTCATTCTGCCACTGCAGGGGAAATTCTTCTAACAGCAGGTTCACTGAATCTTTGTTCTGAGGGCATGCATCTGATAATCTGAGCAAATATACCACTCCAGAATGCTAAATACTTTTCTCAGACGAAGGTAAACATAGATGGCCCCAACAGTCAGGCATGTCTGCCCTCAATGACAAAAGAGCACTCTGACCTTAGGTTGGTCTAGACTCCCTGCCTGGAATTTAATAAATACTGTAGGCTCTGTGCTCCCCAGCTTTTTGGGAGAATCTTTCTGTTTAGAAAACTCTTAGTTGAAGGTCAAACACACAAGAAAGCCTTTGTTGATGCTTATGAGAAGCTGTCCTTTACTGTAAGTGAATACTGGCTTATAAGAGCTGATTGTGCAACCTCTTCCCAACTCTGTGTTCATGATGTCTTATTGGTAGCTTGAAATCAGCTTGGTGGGAATTTTATATCACAGAAATCAGCAAATGCTACAAATCATGTTTTTTCTCCTTCCCTAGAGCTGGTTTGTCAGTACCAGTACCGCCTTATGCCCTCAAACATGTTTGGGTGCTTTCATAGTATTTCCTATGCAAGTATCTTTATCTGGCATTCATAACTTATTATAATTAATGATTCTGTGAATCAATCACTTATATGGGATGATTTTTCTATGAGAAATGGAAAAAATCATGTACGTTATTAAGCATTATGGTCGGCTCAGTTGAAGTATTCATTCTTGGATTACTTTAGAGTGTCTGGAGCTACTCCAAGGATAATTAGTATACTTTATCCCCGGAGCAGAATTTGCCTGATTGCTATGGCATCACCCTGTGTGGCCATTTGGTGGGAGGAAGTCAGAGCTAAGTCTAATTGTTTTCCCAAGCTACTAACCCTCCCCTTCTCTCAGGATCTGATGGAAATGCTTCCTCCTTAGAAGGAAATTGAGGTTATAGCCTTTGATAGAATCACAAATTGTTCATTTGGGCAGAACTTCCGGTGTCAGTACAATTTAAACCAGGATCACCTTTTGAGGACTTTGTGCTCAAGAATCAGTGTTCTTAAGGTTTAAAGAGGATGCTGTTGACATTCACTATGACTAGAAACTGGCATTGTCAAGTCAGAATGGAACATAGAACACATTGCTTACTCCATAAATATATTCTATTTTAGATTATAAAACAAAGGCCCAAAGAAGGGAATGACTTATCCAATTATCCGATTGGGCTGAATGGATGACCTTATGGCCATAGGGTCATGGTGCTTTACATGCTGCAGGCCAATGATTATGGCCATTGCTTTCTTGTGATTAGTGCCCCTGGGAAAAGCTTAACTAATTCTGATGACAATAGAAGAGTTTCTGATGATAATTTATAAGTAATAAAAGCAATCTTTTATTCTGTGCTCCCTATAGTCCTAGGCTTGTGCTAAGTGGTTTACATATATTATTTAAGCAGTGCAACAACCCTATGAGGAATAATTGCCTTTATTTTACAGATGAGAGAACTGAAGACCATATTGTTTGAATTAAATGTCCATGATCACATAGATACTGAGAGGAAGACTTGTGCTTACACCCAGGTTGTCTCCCTTCAAAATCAAAGCTGTCAACCAATATAGTATATGGCTTTCCATTTTGCTACAAGGTCAAAGAATAGCAAATTACATATATATGTATCTTATTACACATATATACATCTTTATTTTTGAAAAAGGTGAGGTTCGAGTTTAAATATTAATAACATCACAGGGAAGTTTTTTGGGAAATTACCATTTTCTCCCAGTCCAGAATGTCCCTTCTTTCTCTAATTTTTGTCAAATGTCCTGAAAATGTATGAGGTATGCATTTTGAGTGTGATGTAGGCAATAAAGGAAGCCATAGATCATTAGAATTAAAGTTGAGAGGCTGATGTTCTAGATCCTTCTTTGTCTCTGTGTGACTCTGGTCTTGTCACAGGAAGTGACAGACCAATTTGTATGGATTTATCATGCTAGTGAGAGCAGAATTTTTTGAACTCAGACCTAAATTCAAATCCTAGATCTTGTATTTATTTCTGTGTGATGTTAGGCAAACTACTTAACTTCTCTGATCTATAGTTTCCTCATCTATAATATGGTGACAATAGTTTCTATCTTATAGTTCTATTGTGTGGATTAAATGGGATAATTTATGTGAATCCCAAAGGTAGCAGATTAGTGTCAACCAAATGAACAGATTTCCTATAAAAAATAGAGTTTAATGTAATGTCCTCCAGGCTCACCCATATTGCCTCAAATGAGAGAATTTCCTTCTTTTTTTAATGGCTGAATAACAAACACTAACAAACAAAGACCATGCAGCAACTATGATAAATCAACTAGTTTGATTATAAAGAGCAGTTACCCCTAAAGAATCCTCACGAACTACTCCAGCCTCCTTATCCACAAAAACAACTCAACTCTCCAAACTAGCCAAACTAACGTCCTCCCCTAATCCCCCATACCCAAACACCCACACCACCATAAATAACTCCATCACAAGCCCTATCATCAAAACTCCTCAAATAACTACGCTTGATCCCCAAGTCTCAGGGTATTCCTCAGTAGCCATAGCCGTAGTATAACCAAATACTACAAGCATTCCCCCCAAATAAATTAAAAAAACTACCAACCCCACAAAAGAACCCCCGAAATTCATAATAATACCACAACCTACAGCTCCACTGACAATAAGCCCAACACCACCATAAATAGGAGAAGGCTTTGAAGAAAAACTTATAAACCCCAACACAAAAGCAACACTCAACAAAAACACAGCATAAGTCATAGTTCCTACATGGAATCTAACCATGACTAACGGCATGAAAAACCATC
>RJWJ010045514.1:0-11719 GCA_004363605.1 Indri indri
CCTGCTCCTCTCTGGAGGGGCTGCTGTGCTTTTCCCAACTGGAGTAGGAAGGTGTGAGGTCAGGTTCAGCCCTGGCGTGGGAGTAGTCAGAGCAAGCCTTCTGACCATCTTTGGCTTTGGACACCTGGTGCTACTTGGCCTAGGAAAAGCCTCCAAATCATAGTGTCATCCTGGTTATCCACTTCCCTGGAGACCTACCCAGGAGGAGGGGTGAACTCAAGCTCAGTACCCTGTGTCCTGCAACTGCACTGCCTCTCTCCTCTGCCAAAGAAAAAAAATCTCACCTTGACCCAACTTATATTTGTCAGCTAGTCTAGTTTACGATTTGGACATATTTGTGTCCTCCCAACCAAACACAATTTTCGGGTTTTTTTTTTTTTGAGACTGAGTCTCACTGTTTTGCCCTGGCTAGAATGCCGTGGCATCAGCCTAGCTCACAGCAACCTCAAACTCCTGGGCTCAAGTGATCCTTCTGCCTCAGCCTCCCGAGTAGCTGGGACTACAGGCATGCACCACCATGCCCGGCTAATTTTTTCTATATATATTTTTATCTGTCCAATTAATTTCTTTCTATTTTTGGTAGAGACGGGGTCTTGCTCTTGCTCAGAATGGTTTTGAACTCCTGAGCTCAAACAATCCACCCGCCTCGGCCTCCCAGAGTGCTAGGATTACAGGCGTGAGCCACCGCGCCCGGCCAATTTTCGGGTTTTTTTAGAGACAAGGTCTCACTTTGTCACCCAGGCTGGAGTGCAGTGGCACAACCATAGCTCACTGCAGCCTTGAACCCCTGGGCTCAAGTGATCCTCCCACCTCAGCCTCCCAAGTAGCTGAAACTTGCCACCATGCCCAGCTTTTTTTTTTTTTTGTAGACGTGAGATCTCACTATGTTGCCCAGGCTAGTGTCAAACTCCTGGTCCCAAGCAGTCCTCCTACCTCAGCCTCCCAGAGCTGCATGGGACTTTCGCCTAAGCAAACTTTAAGTAGAAAGAGAAAGAGTTGACTCACTTCCACACAAATGATCTAAGACATTTGGGCCATAAGCAGCTTAGAGTAAAATATGAAACTAGAGTGTAAAACTAGAAAAAGGTATTTTGCCTCACTGGCCCACATGCCTCCCCACTGGCCAGGCAGCAGTGGCAGAAACAACCAGAATATTAAACCTTTATTCTATGCCAGGCACAATGTAAAATGTATTATGTGCATTGTTTTATTTAATCCTAACAAATTAATTTACAGGCGAGGAATTGAGGCCCAGAAGTTAACATAACTATCCGCGCCAGTAAGTGGTAGTGTCAGGACTAGAATTCGGGAATGCTCAATTCTGTAGCCTATGCTTTTAACCACATTATACCATACAAGTAAGCTTCCTTGTGAACACACAATACTCTCAGGGGCTTCCAGGATCACTCAGTGTGGGGGCTCCTGCCAGAGGCCAAGAAACCATCTTGTGCCACTGGGCAACAAGCCCCTGCAATCAGAGACCTTACAGCTAATGTAACTTCATTTGTCCCCACCAGTTGGTTTAACCTGCAGAGATTTGGGTTAGAATAATGACATGATTCCTCCCACCCCAACACACACACACAACTCACTCTCTTCTTTCTGCCCCTCAAAAAGGCCGGCAAAAACATCCAGATGTTCTTTCCTATTCTGTAGTAGAAGTTATTTAGACATGTCTTTGACAATGAGAAAAAATGTGTTCAATAACAATCCTCAGAATTTTAAACCGAGTCCTTTTTAAAATAGATTAGGAATACTCTGGTTTCTCTTCAGATCATATAAATCTTTCGCCTTTCACTAAAGGTGATTATGAAACACCATCTTCTGAGTAGTTGTTTAACAGATCTCATTTTGGTGCCATCATTTTTTTTTCCCTTCACATGTACCCATGATACACACATTAAGAGAGAAAAAACAAAAAATCTAGAGTGAATTACAGATTTTAAGGAATCTTAGAAGATAATCTATTGTAACCTGCCAACCCCTCAGCTGCTAGAGAGAACTGTGCTGCTGGCCTTTGACTTCTTAGCAATCGCTAACGAAGGAAGCTAACTGGTAACCGTGTAGACCTGGCTTTTTCATTCCAATTCAAACACAACACGCTTTGAAATAAAACTTCATTTAAAAAATGTCATTAAAATAAAACCCAAAAATATGAAACACCATGACTATAATTAATTCTACCTTAAAACAAAGCAAAATATAAAAATTTAACCTTTCCTCTTTCTCCATGAAAACCCTTCAATTGCTCAATTGGGTTTTTTTTTTTTTCCTCTTTTGGATGGAGATGAAGAGACAACTTTGGATATGGTATCTAAGTATTTAACAAATTTTCTTTTGCACAGAAATCAGTATCAATCAGTATCAATATAACTGAGTTTTTTGCTACCATGATTATGTAAACAAAAAAATCCTCATTTAATAATAAGCAGAGACCCTGAGGGAGGTTAAGTCAATTATACAACTGATATTGACAGGTGAAGTCAGTTTTGTGGTAGACAGAGGCCAGAAGCCCAGGTTGGAACGCTCTGCCATGCGCAGTCCCATGTTACCCCACGCCCCTGTGAGTCCCTTCCATGCTGGAAGCCAGCCACCTCAGAGACATCTTCAGCTTCTTGTCCCAGTTACAGACCCTCATATGACCCTAGCACAATCACCAACCCCCCCCCAAGTCCTTTTTATGAAATTTGCTTTAAGCTTACCTCTCCGCTTATAACCCAAAATGCTTCCAAATGTCACAAGGGCTGCATAACCAAAACCGACCAGGTCCATGGGCAAGGTTGCAGCTCTAAAGCAAGGGGGAAGGGACAAATTATACAAAATAAAGAGTTTGGGGGAGCAAATGTATATAAAAATTACATGCATCCCACAGAATTACAAAAGTTTCTCCAGTCTACTAAAGGAGGTTTGATTGTGACCTGCCTCCCCCAACACTCAACCACTGTCCCCTTCCTCATCACTCCCAGGCACACTCAGGGGGCACCTCGAGGTGATTCTCCTCTGCCTGTCTTCAAGACCTGCCATACTCTCAGCTGTTTAATTCCTTTTCCTTCCCCCAGCAAAACTTCTGCTCTGGTCAGCCAGGTTTCCTCACTGGACTGCAACACTCCAATCCTCACTCTTCACTTCCCGGCTCCTCTGTCCACGAAAGCCTGACCATCCTCGGCATGGCTCTCTGAAGCTTCTCCCCTGACTTCTGCCCTCACTACATGCCTCCAATCTCCTTAACTCTGGCCTGCATCATCAAACTGGTCTGGAGCAAACGGCTTCTTCCTCCTCGAAATTCCTTGACTTCCGTAATTCCATCTTATAATTTTTTCATATTGGTACAGAGAGTTGTCCTGTGACCCTCCCCACATCGAAGAACAGAAAAGGGGTAATATGGATGTTTGGTGACCGAACCAATGATTCACTTTAAACATTTGCTTTGTCACCAGCTCTGTTGAGACAGCTCTTCTGTGGTAGCAGAGGCATCCACACTTAATCAACGGCAAATCACCAAAGAACATAATGAAGCCCTGGCACGAAGTTAATTGGATGACAATGACAGCCTATTATGCATAGAAGCAGCTAAAACATATATCCAGTGGTGAGAAGTTCCCCTGAAATCCTACCCACAGTTCTCCAAGATGTAGTAGACAGTGTGCTAGCTTCAGGCTGGGGACATGGGCACTGGTCACTAGCTGGTTACTGGTCCTTGGACTGTACCCCTCCCTCCCCCCAGAATCCCCCAAAGTGAGGGAAATAGATGAGACAAGCTCTGAAGTTCCTTGCAGCTTTTTGAAGTCTAAGATTTCTAGTGGTGGTTTTATATCTTAACTTTCTTACATCTGTATTTCCTCTATGGGAAAATAATGATCTTTGTAAATAGGAGGGATGGTATATGAAATTTCTTGTGTATTTTTACAATTTTCTCACTGCTTGTCATTTAGGTTAACTGGTCTTTTATTCCGTGTAGCAACTAGCAACAACTTAATTCAGAAGAGCAGAAAAGGGGTTTTGAGCTTATCTCAGAGAATCAACTGGAACTTCCTGCGAGGAAGGGTCTCGGGGGAGGGAATCTGAGGCACAGGAGAAGACGACACCAAAAAGGAGGCAACACTGAAAAACCCTCAACATCCACAGGGAGAAGAACTAAAATAGGAGAGCTCATCTGTGCCCGAGCAGTGGGACAGTAGGGCGTAACACGCAGGAAAGGCCTGGGTTCAAAAGCCATTTGTTGACAGAATGATGGATAAACAAATAATTACAACGAAGATGATTAAGCCAGTGCTAGGTGCCATTCTAAGGCCTTACAGGCATCAACTCATTTAATTATTACCACAAACCTATGAGGTATGTACTATACCATCCTTAGCCCCATTTTCCAGATGAGGAAACTGAGGTACAGAGAAGGGAAGCAATGCCTCAACCTCAAACCTGATACCACTCCTTACTAGCTGCTGTAAAATGAGGCACACTCCTTAACCTTTTTGTAACTCAGTTTCTACGTCTTTAAAATAAAGGGATAATAAAAATATCTACTTAATAGGCTTGTGAGAATTAAATGAGTTAATACTGTCAAAACACTTAGCACATATTGAGCACTACATATTAGCTGCTCTAATATTAATGATTATTCTTCTCATCCACCCTATACTTTTTAAGCTTGATGTGTATAAAGCCATTACTGGAGCACACTGAGAAAACTGAGGTAGGGGGGATTTATGATTCAGGCCGTCAATGAATCATACCATATTATCACAACTTATATTTACATTCAATTTCATTTAACAAGTATTTATTGAGCACCTTCTTTGTGCAAGGCAGTAGTAAGTGATGGAAAGCCCTAAGATATGGCCTTGGTCCTCCAGGACTTACAGTACAGCACAGCAGGAGACAGATGAGCGAATGAGCCCTAAGAGGAGAGGCTCCGGCACCATAACAGAGAGTGGCACCTGACAAGGCGTGGGGGCCTAAGGAGGACCATTCGGAGGAAGCAGGGCAGGAGTGAGCCAAGTGAAGAGGGTGGCAAGGAAGGGTGTTCCTGGTAGAAGGGAGAACATGTGCAAGGCCCCAGTGGCATGGGAAAGCACGGCATGATCTCCACATGAAAAATGCAAGCAGTTGTGAAAAGAGAGGGAGCAGGTGAGAAAGACAGCCTGTACACCCAGATAAGCCTGGTAAAGGGAGTCTGCCTTCTGTCCTAGGCGGTGAGGGATCGATGAAGTAAGCCTCACAATCAGATTTACATTCCTGCAAGCGCTTCCTGGCTGCAGGCTGTTGCAGAAACTAAGCAAGAGCTCAGCTGATGAAGGCAGGCTGGCCTAGAGAAATGGCAATGAGGGTAGAGAGAAGGTGGTTGGATTTGAGAGGTTCAGGAGGTAGAATCCACAGGCCTGGACATGGAGAGGGAGGGGCGAGGATGAGTCACAGATGACTCACCCGTAGGTCCCTGGCTTGGACCATTAGGAGAGGTGTGGGGTAGGGGAGCCTGATGCTATGCCCTGAGACGGGGCACACTGGAACAGCAGCAGGTGTGTGGTGGGGGGAAGTGGGAGGTGGCCAGGAATGATGCAATCCACTTGGAACGGATTCAGTCTGAGATGCCTGACACACAGTTAGGAAAACACCCCTACATAAAAATGAAGTAGTAATTTGGAGACCTATTTTCTCCTAATGCCAAGCAGCTGGTGTGAAAGGCTGACTCCCCTCTCCATCCTGAGCCCCCCAGCTCTTCCTGTGACCCTCTCTTAGGGACCCATCCCCTTTCACTTGGTGTAGTTACTTAAGATTCTCTCTCTCAGCCAGTCATGCTCCTTGAGGGCAAACCCAGGTTCCATTGTCTTTGTCATCCTTATGACACTAAGAAACCTGCCCTGCACAAGGCAGGTGCTTAGAAAATACTTGAAAAAATGAGTTGGTGAATGGGTCAACTGGAGGAACAGCTTCTGCCTGCAGAGATTCTGTAACTGACCTACCCAATACAGTTCTACTGCCAGGAAACAGGCAGCCCCCTAATCCCCTTAGTGAACTGAGTGTTGTTCTAAGGAGGCCAAATAAATCTACTCCCAACACTTGCAAGAAGTTTCTATTCTCACAGAGAAAAGCCAAACAAAAAGCAATCAACCCTCTTGCTCCTTTTCCAGGGCAGGGCCATTTAGCCAGGCCAGAAGCACACATTAAAGCCGGAGGCCGTGTTAACAAGCGAGGGTGCGGGAAACTACGTGTACAGAACATCAACGCCCCCGTCGCGAACGCGATGCTCACGGCTTGCAGTGACCAGAAAGCGTCTTGGGTGCAACGCAGCCGAATGGTTGACTGCACCGAGTACAAAACCACGTGACAGGCCCCTACCTCCACGTCAGCCCCAAGACCTCCAAAATTTGGGGAATTCACTGAAGGATTTTCCGTAAACTATTATGTAAAACCGCATTTTCACATGCTAAAACAATAACCTACCCTCGAGTTCTGTGGGGGCACGACAGACACCTTTTCTTGTGAAGTCTGGGTGGTGCAGGGAAGGGAGAAATCTTGCCAAGCATTTTTACAACGGTCCGTGAACCGCCTCCTCCTTATCACCACGCCAGCTCCCGGAAGGTAGGACACAGGGCAGGTGGCAGGTTTAGGGCCATGAGAAGGCAGAAATTCCCAGGAGACATATGAACGCTGGGAGAGCAGACCCCATGCTCCTGCAAAATCCCCTCACGGTCCTTCCCATCATTGATTGCTGCAGGGATTTCGGGGTTGGGGGGGGGGAGCATTTAGCAAAGTCCCTTTTATTTCTGTGCCTTTGCAAGAAACTTCAAGGCAGGAAGGTATCGACTGCGGGATGCACAGCTCACCTGCAGCCCCGAGCCCTCACCGCAGATGAAAAGAAAGACGGCAACGTAGAGCCACCGGCAAGCGAGGTACCTGGAGTCCGGAAGCGGTCTCCGCGCCAGCGCCGTCCTACTCCGCGCCGTGCCTTCTACAGCCGAGCCCGGGCCGCGCCTTCCCGGCTGCGCGCATGCGCTACGTGCCTCCCTCGCCTCGGCTCCGCCCTGCCCCGCCCGCGCCCCCAGTCGGCCACACGCCAGCGGCAGCCGCGCCCCGCCACTTGCTCCGTCCGTCTGGACTTAGGCCCAGTCCTGGAGCCGGGGCTGGGGTCTGCCGCCTCCTGCCGGATAGAGTGGAACTGGCAGGTACTCGCAGGGAGCGTGTCTTGGTGTAGCAAGGATCACAGAAGGCAAAAAGATTAACAGCAAAGCTCATTCGTTATTCGACGGACATTTGTGGGACCTCTACGGCAACCCAGGCCTTTTACATACTCTCCAGCAGACTGTCCCCATTTCCAGTGGAGGACTTAAGGGCCAGAGAGGTGAGGTGATTTACTTGTCCAAGGTGAGACTCCAAGTTTGTCTGGTTTCAAAGCCCAAGCACCTTTCATTACGCTATCTGTGGGGTCATCTAGATGGGGTTGGGAGATCAAGATGTTGGTTTTATACTTCAGGCCCAGGATTTGCTAGGCTTAGATATCTAAGGGGAAAGGTACAGAATTCCAGAGTTGGAAATCAGTTCGAATTGTGTCTAGTCCAGGACAATCTGAACCTTAAATTAGTTTGAAATTATGCCCCCCCCCCCAACAACTTCTCATCTCACTCTTCTGCCTTCTAGGCTGAATACAGTAACTCTAACCCTCTTCCTTATATAACAGCCCTTCAGAGATATGAAAAAGGCCGTCACCTCAGTGTCAAGCAGCTCTAGAAATGTTGTGGTGCTGAGAATAGCAAAATTCCTCAGAATTTTTTTTTTGTTTGTTTTTAAACAACCCCAAGAATTAAAATTGAATCTTGTGAAGTTTGTTTGGCTAAATCTATTCCCTGTGTATAAAAGTGCTTCAGGGAAGTAACATAACCGTACCTAACTCATGAGAAGTCTAAGTTGGTCCTAGGGAGTTATTAAGATTTCTGAAGATTCACAGGAGAGCTGATGGCAAGGCACTGGGATGTGAGCAGGAGTTGTATCCTGAAGTTTGGTTCTGAGTTCTCCCAGCTCTCCTTTCCACCCACTTCTATGCCCATCCTTACCCCAGGGTCCTCCGCCTCTCTCACACTCTCAGAACACTTTCCCTATTTGGAATAAAACTAAAAAGCTCCTGGAATACCTCAGTTATCTTCAACTGATGTGACCTGGGCAAATAACTTCTCCCTGGACTTCAGTGCCTGGATTTAAGATGTGGCTCAGACTAGATGCTGAGATCCCTTCCACCTTGCCAATAAGTGTATGAAGCTGGAAACAACCTTATGATATTCCTCCTTGAGGCATTCTTCCTAAACTTAAAAGAAGATCTCTTTGTATATTATGGGGATTCCACACCCTCGGACTCGTGGGAACAGAGTGGTTTTTACTTAGGCAAAGGGACCACTGCCGTCCCAACTCATAAGCCACCAGCTGCTGCTCCTCTAGCTAATGGAAAGGCTGCAGCACAGGTGAGGGTGCAGCAATGCCTATTTACCCCTACCTATTGGTAAAGCTTTCTATTCATGACCCACAGCAGAGATTCAGCTTCCAACGGGCATTGACCCCTTTGGCAGTCTGGAGAAATGCGCAAAATAAAATATATAGGATTGCAAAGGAAGCCAGTGTTATTGAAATACAGTTATCAAATTATTAAACATGTAAATCTGTGATTAAAATAGATGTGCTTCTTTATTTCATATTAAAGATGAGAAGATCTAGAGGTAGGTCTAATTATTACCATAATTTCAAAGTCGTGCTACACATAAGCAGTATTTCAAGGTATCTGTGACATATATCTGTGATTCCTGGTGATGACAGAGACACAGGTACTAATACTCATACTGCAGTGGGGTTTTGCCTATTTTCCTAATGGAAAGAAATGCTAAATTTCAGTTAGAGGTCAGTGAAAATAAAAATTTCTTTTTCCCAATCAACTCAGATCTTCTGATTTCTATCCTCAGGCCCTTTGGATCTGTAGATCCCAAATTTAAGAACTCCCAATCTCTAGTAATGCAAGTTTTTGCAGGTTGCATAAAGGGGGAATCAGAGAAAGGGAGGCAAGGTAAAGAGCCTGACTGACAAACTGGCTGCCCAGGCAGGGCCTCACTGCTTGTACCTCAGCAAGTGCTCTGCGGATCCTCAGCCTGGTTCTCATGTTCAAATGTTCAGAAACTCAGTTTGTCTCATTTCTTCCTGGTGCACCCTGGCTTTTGGGAGATTGATTCATACAAACCAAAGTCACAGGGTTACTTACTGATTTTTTTTTCAACTGCACTTCAGATTCTTGATTTTTCTCTCCTTTCAGATCCCTGTGGCTATTTATCATTTAGGTCTCTGCTTGTCAGTGAAAAAAATTTTGAACAAGTATACCAATATATGTATATCATTTATTTAGAAATGTCCTGTTTAACTTGGCTGCCCTTTTCTGGTGACATTTTCTTTTAGTTCCAAAGCAGTCTTACTTCCAAAAAATGAATCACTTTTCCATCATATGAGTTTCTGTCTCAACCTATACATAACATTGAACAACTCGGGTGCAGTTAAGTCTGTCCTTTTCTAGGCTCCTGCTGGCCTCATCAAAGATCATGGAGAAAGAGCATATAAATTTTTACTTTACTGTAATTCTTTTCTTCATTCTTCTCCTCATTATAGTTCTAAATCAAAGTACATTCTCCTTGTCCCACACTTTGAAAATATGATTTTATGGCAAGCCAACATTTTAGCATCTTTTCTATGGCTGGCAGCAGTGATGGCCATCTTGTAGGCACATGTCAAAAGAGGTTATCACTTTCCACTTCTGTGAAGACAAAAATCTCACCAAGTGCTTCTATACATTTTGAGGACATTGAAAAGTAACCAGAAACTTTCATTATGTAAGTCTCAATTTACATTTAAATAAAGTAAGTCATATCCGTTTTTAGCAGTGTTGTATGTAAGATGTGCGAGACAGTGAACAGGTAAGGTCTTTTCCTTTTCTTTTTGGTAAGAAGTTTATAGACTGAATGGAATTTACTAAAAATTGCACCTGCACTGTTTGATGAATATGCAGGCAGATGAGCTAAGTCTAGTTTGTATTTATATAAAATATCAACGATATTTTATGATTTCAGCAGTTTCATTAAAATACTCATAGAAATCAGGAAGACTATTTGAAACACTGATTTTCAAGTCAAAGTACCTAACAGCTAGAGGAAACATGTTATGTTGCCATGATCCAGTGCATTGCTTGAAGGTGATATACTGCAGAAAGTATGATTGTCAGTGAGATATGACAGAATCAGCTCTACCCTGTAAGAGGCCAATGCAGTTATTATCAAAATTTCCCCTTTTGTTTGCCCACAGAATATTTCAGTTGCAACTCCTAAATCAAGAAATGTAACTTTACTCAGTTTCATAGTGCAATCAAGGGAATGGTACAATAATCCATGTTTGTTCATGTGGTATGACCAAGCTAATTCAGAGGCTGCTATTCTTGACTGAATATGGTGTCTTTTTGGGAAATGAAAATATTTTTGATTGGTTTAGAAGCATTCACCTGTCTCATCCTGGACTTGTGAGATTTGGTCTCCGTGTGTGCTCTCACATCCCCTGCTCCACTGTGCCCAATCCCAAATTCTTTTGTGTATACTGTGCAGTATGCTCTGTTTTGATTATTTATCCCCCTAATTCAGTTGTATGTGTCCTTCCATCTGACATTAAAATAACAGTCCTTTAGGCTTCTTTTTCGGTGATGGGGGTCGTGGTTATGTTGTATTATAATCGTTCTCATTTTCATTATCTGACCTCTCAGTAAACATGGTCACAATATTCACAGCATTAAAAAAATTGGGCTGGGCGCGGTGGCTCATGCCTGTAATCCTAGCACTCTGGGAGGCCGAGGCGGGAGGATCGTTTGAGCTCAGGAGTTCGAGACCACCTTGAGCAAGAATGAGACCCCATCTCTACTAAAAAAAAATACATATATATAGAAAGAAATTAGCTGGACAACTAAAAATATATAGAGAAAAAATTAGCCGGGCATGGTGGGTGCATGCCTGTAGTCCCAGCTACTTGGGAGGCTGAGGCAGTAGGATCGCATGAGCCCAGGAATTTGAGGTTGCTGTGAGCTAGGCTGATGCCACAGCACTGTAGCCTGGGCAACAGAGTGAGACTCTGTCTCCAAAAAAAAAAAAAAAAATTGAACTAGCACTATCTCGATACAAAGCACAACAGTTAATCTATAGACAAAGTCACAGATGAACTGTTAATATTCATCATATACACTTAAGTCACATCACTTTGAGTGATGCAATAATGGAAGGACGACCATATGGTGAACTTCAAATTGCAGTTGCCAACATTGGTGTTCAGGGAAAAAATGGGCAACAGCTGCAGAATGTGGATAACCTATGCCGTATCCATTTTTCACTGAAGACAGTGTGGCTTTCAGCCCCTCCAAAACTGTACGGGTTTCGTACTTTTCCTCCAACCTTCCACACTTGTTGCCAAAAACCAGGCCCTTTCACATTCCAGGGAAGAGTTTTCCAGGACACAACACTCGACACCAAAATTGGGATGGCTGGCTACCCTACTAGGTCCCCATTAACCCAAGGGCGAGCTCTCCAGAGGTGAGAGGGGAGGTACATGGAACTGGACACTACTTACCTTGCTTCCACCGATGGTGCTAAACTTCTCCAGAATATTTCTCACAGGTTGCTCTTCTTTAAAAGTGATGAAAACAGAACCTTGTCTTTTGTTA
>RJWJ010045515.1:0-11720 GCA_004363605.1 Indri indri
AAGTCTTTGTTGACAAGTGAATGGATAAAGAAAACATATATGTATAATGTAATATTATTCAACCTTTAAAAGAAGGAAACCAATTTTAAAAATCGGAGGGGAAAATGTGGATGAACCTGGAGTACAATATGCTGAGAAATAAGCCAGACACAGAAGGGCGACGGGCACACCTATAGCCAGGACTCAAGCATTACAAAAACATCCGTGTAACCTAAAACATTTATACCCCCTTAATATTTTGAAATTTAAAAAAAAATACTATATGACATCACTTACATGTGGAATCTAAAAAAGTTGAATTCATGGAGACAGAGCAGAATGGTGGTTACAGGGACAGTGGGTGGATCTCCAGGAGATGTTGGCCGAAGGATACAGAATCTCAGTTGTAAGATAAGTAAGTTCTGGAAATCTAGTGTACAACATGGTGACTACAGTTAATAATGATGTATACTTGAAATTTGCTAAGACAGTAGCTCTAAATAGGTTGGTAACTATGTAAATTGATTAGCTTGATTTCGGCAGTCCTTTCACAATGTATATGTACATTGTATACACCTAAATGTAAACAATTGTTATTTGCCAATCTCTCAAAGCAGTGGGAAAAAATCATTTTAAAAATACTTACGTCTAAAAACTTGATTACTGTTAATTCCATCCTTGGATGGAAACAAAGCCTTTTTTTTTTGGACAGTCTTGCTCTGTCACCCAGGCTAGAATGCAGTGGCATCAGCATAGGTCACTGCAACCTCAAACTCCTGGACTCAAGCAGTCCTTCTGCCTCAGTCTCCAGAGTATCTGGGACTAGAGGTGCACGCCACCATGCCCAGCTAATTTTTTCTATTTTTAGTACAAACAGCATCTTGCTCTTGCTCAGGCTGGTCTCGAACTCCTGAGCTCAAGTGATCCTCACACCTCGGGCTCCCAGAGTGCTAGGGTTACAAGCATGAGCCACAGTGCCCAGCCCAGAAACATATAGCCTTAAATGTACAAAGTAGGGAAAAAGAAAGGCTGAAATATCAATGATCGAAGCATCTATCTCAGAAAGTTAGAGAAAGAACAACAAAGTAGACCCCAAAAAGTAGAAAGATATAAATAATTAAGACTAAAATTAATGAAATGTGAAGATATACAATAGAAAGGACCAACAAAGCCAAAAGTTGGTTATTTGAAAAGACTAATAGAATTCATCAACCCCTGATAAAAGTGGTCAAGAAAAAAAGAGAGGCACGTTATTGACGTTTTGATCTCTGTATTAGATGTTACTCATTTATTACTGCTTCCCTAGCCCATGAAGTACCTTTAGTATGTATGTTACTTTAGGTTATTTTGGTATCATCATACTTTACCCTGCAGAGAACCACTTTGTTGGCTATTTTAAAACATAGTTATCTTTAAAAGATAACTTTTAGCCCAGTATTAACGGTGAGACAGTGTGAGTAACAACGCCTGACCACCTGATTTTGCTAATACTTGACTAACTGTTGCCTATTTTGTAGGTGGTGTCGGATTTGACATCAACTGTGGTGTCCGCTTGCTAAGAACCAATTTAGATGAAAGTGATGTCCAGCCTGTGAAGGAGCAACTTGCCCAAGCTATGTTTGACCACATTCCTGTTGGGGTGGGATCAAAAGGTGTTATCCCAATGAATGCCAAGTAAGAGCACAAGTTTCCAGTAAATCAAATGAGAGATATAATAATAACCACATGACCCTCAGCTTCATTTCCAACATAGGACACATGAGAGATAAGGGTTGGTCAGTCACTTTTCAGGAAGTAGTAAGAATTGTTTGTTTAAGCATGAGGTCCAGCCCATTTATTAGAGATGGTAGTCGACTGATATTCGTTATTAGGCAGCCTTTCACAGAGTAATATTTGTAATAGAGTAATATCCACTGCTATTTATTGAGCACTTTCTATCTTCAAGGCACTGTGCATGATATCATTTCATCTAGACAGTAATCCTATTATTATCCCTAATTTACAAAAAAGGAAACAGGTTTAAAGAGATAATAAGTTTAGTAAGTGATATCAGGATTTAAACCAAATATCCTTTGACTTCAGAGGCTGTATTCTGAATCCCACTGCCTTTTGTCAATGAACCTATTCATCCAGAATCTTCCTTTTTGAATGATAGCACTGACTGTGTTCTTCAGCTAACTAAAGAATTAAATGTAATGCTACAGTGTACCTACCTCTCAGATGGCCACTGACTGTACTGTATCATAGATTATGCAAAGCAGTGTATCTTCAACTTTGCAGAGTACTTCAGTAGCAGAATAGTGTACCAAGTATGTTTCTTTGACAGCTGCTTTGTCTTTTTTTTTTTTTTTTTTTTTTTTCCGTTTTCTTTTGAGATAGTGTCTCACTCTGTTGCCCTGTCTGGAGTGCAGTGGCATCATCATAGTTCACTGCAGCCTCCAACTCCTGGGCTCAAGCGATCCTCCCATCTTGGCCTCCCAAAGTGCTGGCACTACAGGTGTGAGGCACTGTACTTGGCCTTACCTTTAAAATTTAAATGAATTTTGCATTCTAATCAAATATGTGTACATAATTAATAGAAAAATGTTTTTAGCTATTATCTGTTATGTAGCTCCCCCCCAAAAAAAAACTTGTTGTAAAATTAAAGTACTTGGAAGATATTTGTTCTGTGATTTCACATGATCCCTGACATGCAGCCCCAATTTGAAAAACATACATGAAACATACAAATAAATTCCAAGCATCTTTACAAATATTTTAGATAGGAATTTTGTCCTAGTAAATAATGTTTGAAATGGGCTGTCATCTGGGGTGGTGGGAGGGGAACATTGAAAAGTGTAGCCTTTCTTTCCTGATAGTGTTTGAAAGAGAGCTAGACCTTAGATAAAGATTAAAGCTTTTTCCCTCTAAAGATTTAATGTATGGACACCTCAGCTTCAAAATGCAGGTGCAGTAAGCTACTTAATACTGTTATAAAGGTGGGAATAGGCCTTAAAATTTAAATTGTGTCTCCTGGGGAAATCTAGATACCTTCATTTATTATTTGACCGTAAGTTTTTATAAATTATTAATGAAGGTGTATAGCTGGTCAGATTAGTCACAGAGAGTGATACCTGATTAAGGTTTTAAATTTTCTTTGGCTGCTTAATCACCACCTCATAGAATTCAAGAGAGGCAAATCTAATGTAAAAAAGATTTGAAAATTATGAGGGGCCATATAAATGTCAAGTGGAACTATAATTATGTCTACTAAGGCATTGACCATTTTATATTGGAGTTATGTATGTGACCACTTCCCTCAAAAAACTAGAGTTGCTGAGAGCTTAAGCTCAAACTTTGTATCTAGCATAAGGCCTGGTACAGAGGAGATAGTAAGTGCAGAGCTTTCCTCTGCCTTTTCGAGATGTGGTCATACTTAGGTTGTGATCTGCCTTTGCTGTGAAATGACTGGCACCTTTTACTGTGTACCCAGAGACTTGGAGGAGGCCTTGGAGATGGGTGTGGACTGGTCCCTAAGAGAAGGCTATGCCTGGGCTGAAGACAAGGAGCACTGTGAGGAGTACGGAAGGATGCTGCAAGCTGATCCCAATAAGGTCTCTGCGAGGGCTAAAAAAAGAGGCCTTCCTCAGGTAACTCTCATTTTGGAGGGGTAACGTATTAATTTTTTTTTCATATTTTTTTGTTGCGGGGAAAAATATGTATCTTCCATTGAGCAAACATTCCCAGGTTTTTTTGACAGTATATCAAAAAATGCAAATTTGTTTACGCTTCATACTTATTCTAAAAAGCTATCAAGAGCTTGCAAATTGTTCATAAAATAAAACAAGATATCATGAATTAGAAGTAGATGGGAGAAAAATGGGATATGATCACAGGGCTTATAACGTATGTCAAGATTACATATGTACATACTTTGACAATCTATGGATTTGACCAAAAGTTTTGTGGCATCTAAGATGGAAAGAGATACCTTGTTAATGCATGGTGTCCATGAGATAGGAATATACTAGGTGTTTTAAATTTACAGCTAATTATGATGGCTTTGCCACTAATTCACTGTGACCTTGGGCAATGCTCTTTGGCCTCTCTGGGTCTCATTTTCTCATTGAAAATTGGGATAGTTAAAACTAGGCAACCACTAAAGACTATTCCAACACTGCCATTCTCTGGTTCTCTGAATCGTTTATTAGCTCCAGTTGTGGAATATATTTTTTCAATTAGAGATAATGGTCGGTGTACATGAACTCATATGTTTCAAAAATCATTTGAACTTGGACCTTCTCTAAGAGTCAGCGTTCACCAGCATTCATCCCAAAATTTCATTCTTCTTTCATGATGTTTAAAATGTTCCATGAACCATTTAATGGCCTAGGTATTTTTGGGCGGGGGGGGGGTGGTTATGAAGCCTTTTATATTGGTATATCTTGAGCATATAATGATTTAATAAAATTCAGAAGCTAGTCTACATTATTTTTATTGCGTAGAATATCGTTTTAAATGAATGAAGCATTTCTAAGGCTTAGGAATTTTTTTGTTACATAAAACACCATTTGTATGGTTATTTTATTATTGTTAGTTTGTTTTACCTATTTGCCTTTTAAATAAATTTTTTTAAAAAACTGGAATAGGAACTATTTTATCTGACATTCTTACATTTGCAGTTGGGGACCCTGGGAGCAGGCAACCACTATGCAGAAATCCAGGTTGTGGATGAGATTTTCAATGAGTATGCTGCTAAGAAAATGGGCATCGACCATAAGGGACAGGTGTGTGTGATGATCCACAGCGGAAGCAGAGGCTTGGGCCACCAAGTAGCCACAGGTATATTCTAAACTGGTTGCTAAAAATGTACATTTTATGAGAACCAAATGGGGGTTTAAGAGAGAAAGCTCTGGAATTGTGCTGTATGCATTTTATCCTCAGTCTTGTAATTTGTGACCTCAAACAAATTAAATAACTTCACTGGTCTTAAACCTTCTTGTGTGAAAAAAATGAGTATAATAATTATTTTGTATGGTATTGTCATGGAAAGTTACTGAAATAAAACATGTAAAGCATTTAAGTCAGTGCCTAACATTAGTAAACACTCAATAAATGTTAGCTCCAGTTGTCGATCTCTTTACTCTTATGGGTTACGTGATGTTTGAACTGGGCCTTGAAGTTTGGATAATCGCACACAAAGGACTTTCGTGACAAAAAAAATGAACAGCAGCAGGAGGCAGGAAAGTAATGCAAAGGTCACTTTAGGTGACTTATGGGGTGTGTGAAAGGATTTATGAATATATGAAAAGATATATGTAGCTGGAAATTATTATAAACTTTGAGTTTCATGTTATAGGTCAGCCTTGTATGTACATTTCATTCTGTGAGAATTTAATAATTTGTACCAACCTGACCCTTTAAACTGTTTAATCTATCAGATATATGAAGCATCAACTAGTGTTTCAGGACATTCTGCTGAGTGCTTCTCTGTATGTTGTCATGGATTTGATCTTCATGCAGAAGATCTAGCAACTTGTCTCCAGTTCTTTTGTATTAAAGCATTAAAAATTGTTTTTAAAAAGCATGATGGTAATAAAATGTGTTGTACTACTTCTCATTCATTCACCTGTTGGGAAAGAAGTAACTAAGACCATATTGTTGCTATTTGTATGCACATCTCGTTCTCCTTACAAGTTCCTAGAGGGCACATGTTGACTTGTATCCCACAAAGTGTCACTGCTCTCTGACAGAGAAGATTCTTAGTAAATATATCTTGACTGAGCAAATAGATGAACTCAGAAACACATTAAAGGGAAAATTGTATGTCACTTGATTTTTTGTAGAATGAGTTTGAAAGTAGCCTACCTACCGTTCTGTAATAAATCTGAATTATTTAAGGGAAATCTAACTGCTCTCTTGTTTCAGATGCGCTGGTAGCTATGGAAAAGGCCATGAAGAGAGACAAGATTATAGTCAATGACCGTCAGTTGGCTTGTGCGAGAATCGCTTCCCCAGAGGGTCAGGACTACCTGAAGGGAATGGCAGCAGCTGGGAACTATGCCTGGGTCAACCGCTCTTCCATGACCTTCTTAACCCGTCAGGTACAGTTGAAGTTGCTCTTCTGTTCCAAATTATTCATGATGAAGTTAAGTGCTTTGACACATGGTATAGTTAAATAAAAGCCCATGGTGTTTGGTTTTGGAAATTTGCATGATAAACATTCAGAATATTGGAGAAATGTCCACATTTTTGGTGTCTTATTAAACTAAACCAGCAGAGTGTCAGGTGTGGGGAATAAGAGAAGAGAAATCAGAATTATTTCTAGAATTTATCTTGAGCAACAGAGAAAGTAGAAATGCCAGGCAAGGTGGCTCATGCCTGTAATCATAGCACTGTCGGGGCTGAGGCAGGACTGCTTGAGGCCAGGAGCTCAAGACCAGCCTGAGCAAGAGTGAGACCCTGTTTCTACAAAAAATAGAAAAATTAGCCAGGCGTAGTGGCATGTACCTGTAGTCCTGGCTACTCGGGAGGCTGAACCAGGAGGATCACTTGAGCCCAGGAATTGGAGGTTGCAGTGAGCTGTGATCGTGCCACTGCACTCCAGCCTGGGTGACATAGTGAGACTGTGTCTCTATAAAAAAAAAGAAAAGAAAATTATGGAGTGGAATTTGCCATGTGGTCTAAAAGGCAGTTGTCCTCTATGTGAAGATTAATCATACTGCTACTCTTGAACCCTTAAATCCTTTACTCCCTTCAGGTATAGACTAGCTGAAATCAGGAAGTTCTGAGGAGCTGGTTCTGGCTGCTTTTAATGTCAGCTTTTTCTCTTAGGCTTTTGCCAAGGTCTTCAACACAACGCCTGATGACTTGGACCTGCATGTGATCTATGATGTTTCTCACAACATTGCCAAAGTAGAGCAGCATGTGGTGGACGGAAAGGAACGGACGCTGTTAGTGCACAGGAAGGGATCCACCCGCGCTTTCCCTCCTCACCATCCCCTCATTGCCGTCGATTACCAAGTACGTAGCCCTGCGTTTGTGGTTTTATTTAATAAGTAGTACAGGCATGATTTAGTAGTTCTGGATGGGGGTTGCATTTAAACAGGAAAGCAGCCATTGTGAAAAGAAAATATTCTGTCACCCATGAGAACAACGATTCCCAGTCTTTTCTGAAGCAGTGACTCCTCCCATCTCTTGTGCTTGTATCTCTCTGTGCTATCTAAAAAGTGCTGCATCCACTCTGGGAAGCCAAGGCCAAGAGCCATACCCCGTTTCTAAAAAAAAAAAAATAGAAAAATTAGCCAGGTGTGGTGGTGCGCACCTATAGTGCCAGCTACTCCAGAGGCTGAGGCAGGAGGATCGCTTGAGCCCAAGAAGTTTGCAGTTGCTGTGAGCTATGATGACACCACTGCACTCTACCTGGGACAACAGAGTGAGACGCTGCCTCAAAAAAAAAAAAAGTGCTGTGTTAAGTACATTTCACTTCACTAAATGAATTCAGGCCTTTGAATTATTGGAAGACAGAATAGAGAGTAAACTGTTTTATTCCTCCTATCCTTTGGTGTCTGGCTGTGGTAGAGTTAGAAAAGCCCATAGCCTGTTGACTCCTTTATGCATTAGGAAACCAAAGCCAAGAGAAGGCAGATTCCTTGTCCAGGATAGTTGTTCTAGTAACACTTCTCTGTACTTCCGGATTTTGCTTTGCTCTTAAATCTAGTCTGTCTTCTGCATATTCCCTGGTCCTCATGTTTCCACCCCCTTTCTCTTCGCTTCCGTCCAAATTATCAAAGAACCAAAGTAATGTGTTAGTTGTAAGAGCAATGTGTTTAGAGGTCTAGATTCATCCTGCAATGGAAGAAGAAATTTAAGTTTCAGACATGAAAAGCTTATGCTTTCCTAAATTTTAATTATTTGACTTGTGTACATCCTCAGCTCACTGGACAACCAGTGCTCATTGGAGGCACCATGGGAACCTGTAGTTATGTTCTTACGGGCACTGAACAGGGCATGACTGAGACCTTTGGAACAACCTGTCATGGAGCGGTAAGGAAAACAGAAAATTCCTTAGAAACACTCCCGTCAGTTTAGCTGTCATTTTGCATTTTGACTGGTAAAGGTACCTGATTGAGCATTGACAAAGTTACAGTTTGGGTCTGTCATGTCTTCTACTGGAAATTATTCCTCATAATGTATACTGTTTAGTGAACTGACTGAGGTCATGTAGTACTGTCTCCACCTTAGTGAAGTCATTGTAGGGCCAGGGACTGTTTCTCATCTTTGCAAGTTTAGAAAATCCAGACTGGGAAATGGTCACCCTAGCTGAGCCTGCTGTAACTGGTTTATAAAGGATATAACTAACTAGTGTAGATTTACATCACTGCTTATCTCAGTGAGTCACTGGACCTGCTCCTTCCTATTGTGTACTTGTCCACTCAAGATTTGGGGGATAGGCCGTGTTTGCAAATCAGAGCCATGTGTCGTCTGCATACCCATTTCAGCACATTGCTTCTCATCTTCTAAGACAGGGGTCAGGATACTTTTTCTGTAAAGGGCCAGACAGTAAATATTTTAGGCTTTTGGGGCCATACGGTGTTAGTGCCAGCTATTTGCTGTGCCATTTTAGTGCAAAAGCAACCTTAAGTATTACATAAATGGGCATTGCTGTGTTCTAATAAAACTTTGTTTTAAAAAATAGTTGGTGGGTCAGATGTGGCTCACAAACTGTTGTTTGCCAGCCCTTATGCTAAGCCATGAGAGTGCTTAGCCAGTGTTGGAATAGCAAAAAGAAACTTTCCAGAATACCTTCTCTTAGGACAGACCCTCACGAATATATTTTAACCCTACTTTTTTCTTTGATTGTTTCTCACTTCCAGCTGCCTCCCAACTCTTAATTTTAACCCAGTGATTCCCAACCAAGGAGAACTCCCTACTCCCACAGGGACATTGGCAGTATCTGGGGGCATTTTTGATTGTCACGGTTTTAGGGGGAGTTGCTATTGTCATCTAGTGGGGAGAGGCCAGGGATGCTGCTAAACATCGTACGGCACACAGCCCCCACAACAAAGAATTATCTGGTCCAAAATGTCAGTAGTTCTGAGGTTACAAAACCATCTTAAACCGCAGAAGAACAGAGTTTTTGTGGTGACAGACATACTGTTTACAATTAAAAATTCATACATTTATATTGAATTAGTAATCAGAAATACACAAAACTAAATGTTTAAATACAAGGTGCCTTATGTAGATAGAAATTTATTTTCCAAAAGGATATGATGAAGTTTATGACAAAAGGTATATAATAAGTTTGATAAAGTAGAAAAAGATTGTTTTATAAACTCCTTTTTAGTCTTTTAAAAAAATTAAGAAAAAGGCATCTAACCCTAAGAGTTTAATACATTAATGGCCATGTGAGTTGTATTTAACTCATGCCAGTTTTGAGCCCGGGGCCTCATGAAGCATCTGTAACTCATATCTCTTCACCTTGGGAGTTATGAGAACTATTTTTCAAGTTGCATGTAACTCACACACAGAAAACAACAAAAAATAACAACTTTTTCATTAAATTAGAAAGGATCATTTTATTTTTGAAGTTTTTATTCTGTTTTCATAATAAAACAACCATGGTCCCAAGGAAAAATTTTTTTCTAGTGTGGCAGTCAATGTGTTAAATAATAACTGGGGTCAAACATAAAATTTAGCTCAGAATTTATAAAGTGCTTTTCCCATACCTTTCCCCTTCTAGGGCCGTGCATTGTCCCGAGCAAAATCTCGACGTAATTTAGATTTCCAGGACGTCTTAGACAAATTGGCAGATATGGGGATCGCAATCCGTGTTGCCTCACCCAAACTGGTTATGGAAGAGGTAAGTGAAATTTTGATAAATATTCAGCATATTCACCATTTGTGATTTATGCCAGTGTACAGAGACAGCAATTTTCGTATTACTAACAGAAATTTTTGGGGTTTTTCTTTCCTTTTCGTGACCTCAGTTTCTGTGTATCTTCCTTGGTTTATATTATTTTGGTTTTAATTGTCTTCTCTTTTGTTTGGAAATTAATTGTAAGCCAGATTCATAAAAGTTATTTTTAGGCTGGTCTGAAGGTTAGTGAGTTATCTCAATTGAATATTGAGTGAATCACAGAGTAACTTTCCTGTTCTACTCTTTTCCCCCTTCCTTACTATTGTACTTGACTAGTCTTAAGAAAAAAAGTGATTTTTACTGTTCATGTATTGTCTCTTTCTATATATTAAGCTTTAAAAGTAGTTTGAGCTGCCTCATCTTAACCTTACTTTTGCACAGTTGTATACTTATGTCTCAATATGAAAGCAAATTTGAGAAAGGAAGGAGAAAATGTTTTAAAGAAAAGTTTTGTTTGATTTGCAGGAGAGCAAAGATTTTCTTTAGATTATCAAATTACCTGTATATATATATATATGTTCACATATGAACATATTAAAGTTAGAAGCAACATGACTCCTTTCTTAAAAATTTAAGAGAGAAGACTAGAAGCCATTATCTTAAGTGAAACAAATCAGACACAGAAAGACAAATACCACATTTTCTCACTTGTACGTGGGACTAAATAATTTATACCATGGAAGTAGAGTGTGGAACGATGGACAGTAAAGACTCGGAGGAGTGAGGAGGTGGAGGCGGGTGGATGGCGGGAGGTTGCTTGGTGGGTACGATGTGCATTGGTTCAGCGATAGATGAACCGAAGGCCCTGACTTCACCACAGTGCGAGATATCAGTGTAGGGAAATTGCATTTGTACCCCATGAATATGTATTATACAAATGAAAAATAAACAGGAAAAATAATTAAGAGAAAAGAAAAATAGTCATCCAGAAACTGAGTGCCCGAGACAAATATCACCGTATTTTTTAGAATACTTAACTGCCATATTTTTCCTTAAGTGCTTTTTTAAGCTAGTTATAATTATTGCTTACAAACATTTTTGTAGTCCTTTTTTAGATTCAGCACATTATTATAAAATTGTTTGTGTAACCTTTTAAATCATTGCTGTATATCCTGTCAGCTGAGTACCTTAGTTTCTGCCCATAGTGGACATTTAAGTAGCTTCCACATTTTTGCTACTATAAATTAAGTTGTAATGAGTGTCTTCATGAAGCTTTTTTCTAGATGTTTTAATAACTAGAAGGAAGTCTCAAGGTAGATTTATTGAGTCAGAGTATGAAAAAGCATTATTTTTCTTCATAACTGAATTTTCCCCCTGATCTTAAGAATAATACATGTTTAATTTAAAAGATTTGGGAAATGCAAAGAAGAAAACAGAAAACATCTAGAATTCAACCAGCCAGAGATAACAACTGTTAACATTTGTTTTTTAATTTTGGGGGGTGGCGGGGTTATGTTTTTTTCCTCACTTTGCAACACATGATTTTTTTCATTCACTCATGAAACTTCTGCTGTAGTTAGCTACTTTTCTACATGGTAGAGATACTGTAGTGAAGAAAACTAACAAATCCCTTCCTCGTGGCACTTACCCAATAGTAAAATGTGTAGTGAGTTAATGAGCATGTAAGTGCTATAGAGTAAACACCAAGCAGGAAAGGGGCTAAGGGAAGGTGGGGAGGGGTGCAGTTTTTAGTAGGGTGGCCAGGGAGGACTTTAGCAAGGTGAGTAAAGACCCGAAGGGACTGAGGGAACAGGCTATGTGGGTATCTGGAAGCATGCTTTCCAGGCAGAGAGAACAGCAAGTGCAGAACCCCTGAGCTGAGATTATGCAAGAATGTTCA
>RJWJ010045516.1:0-11751 GCA_004363605.1 Indri indri
CCTGCTTTTAAAAAGAAATTGTTCTGTTTTCTATCATTCTGAAGATAGAAGAGCCATTGTATTCCTTAAAAACTTGTATCATAAAATAAACTATTAGGGATTTACAGATATTGATTTAAAATGCTCCAGAGACCCTCAGTTAGTACCTTGTATGGCTGAATCAGGTGACAAAATGCATGGCAAAGTATATTTCTTTTTTTTTTTTTTTTTCAAATAATGTGTTTACTAATGGATGCGGAACGCACTGTCTGGGGGATTGGCATGCTTGTAGCTCTGGCTTGGGTGATGCAAAGGCAATATATGTAACTAAAATGTTTGCACCCCCATAATATTCTGAAATTTAAAAAAATAAATGAATAATTGAAATAATGTGTATACGATTGAAGTAATTCTTTACCTAGCACTTCATGATTCTGTGACTGTGTGCTAAGTTGGAACGGTTCCTAGCACCAACTATGTGTGGCATGCCAGGGAGGCAGGATAAAAACGACAGGCTTACGTGAGAGAGGCTGACAGCTGACTTTGGAGGTGATGGATTGACTGAAACTTGGGAGCCTCCAGATTATAATTCAGGCTGACAGCTGACTTTGGAGGTGATGGATTGACTGAAACTTGGGAGCCTCCAGATTATAATTCTGTTCAGAAAAAGTGGGGAAGTGATGAGAGAACATGGGTGTTAGAGGGATGGACAGAGCAGCTCCGATTCCCACTTGGCCAATTATCCTTACAACAGCCTTGGGAAAGCCACTGAACCTCTGTGAGCCTACTTCTTTCATTAATAAAACGAGTATGACCGTGCTTAGGTGGTTCACTGGAACTCAGAGATAAGGTGTGCTCTCCTGGACAGAGCAGCAGTGTGTAGCAGGGATTTAGTGCTTGGTAGCTAGTGCTTGTGCTAGAGACAGGGTCTTGCTTTGTCACCCAGGCTGGAGTTATATGGTGGTGTGGTCATAGCTCACTGCAGCCTCAGAGTCCTGGGTTTAAGTGATCCTCCTGCCTCAGCCTCCTGAATAGGTGGGACTACAGGCATGTGCCACCACACCGGATAATTAAAAAAAAAAAAAATGTAGAGATGGGCATCTTGCTATGTCGCCCAGGATGGTCTCCAACTCTTTGGCTCAAGTAATCCTCCTGCCTCAGCCTCCAAAGTGCTGGGATCACAGGCAAAAACCACTGCATGTGGCCAGTTATACAATTTTTATTTGAAAAGGGAAGTGCCTTTGAACAAGAATAGTGTTGGTAAGGTTGTCACGCGTTGAGTGTCCTCCGTGGGCCTTTTTCCTGTGGATTTAGAGGTGCACAGACCTTCCCCAATCTGCTCTTTCAGAACTTGAGTGTTTGCTTTTCCCAGTACTCGAGGGCAAGGGAAGCACAGACAAGTGGTGGCTTTCTATCCCCCAGAGACTGACATTGCCCTGAACCACAGAAACCAGCAGACAGCATTTTGAGCTCCATTCAAAGATACCTTGACTAGAGGTTAAGGGATAAATATAAGACAATTAATGGATAGTAAAAATGAGTAGCTTGTGCCCGACCGCAAAATGAGAGCTTTATAGTCAGGGAAGGGGATGAGTGAGTGTGTGTGTATGTGCGTGTGTCTGTGGGGAGAGAGGGAGAGAGACAGACAGACAGACATTGGAGGGATTGAGCAAGAACAGGCCCGCCAGCCAGCCAGCCCTAACAAACCCCAGGTGAGGGGCGTGCTCATGTCCAAGCCAGTGCTCCTGCATTCAGTTTGACACAGCTCTGTTAGCGCTTCACTGTTCTCTTAATCATTTGGGACTTTTCCCCCTTTCTTCTTTCTGTTCAACTTGATTTATATTTATATAGTGACATCTACCAAACTTCCCGACCCCGGTCTTCTTACACTGAGCCCAGAGCTTTTTCAGGAGTGATGATAATGACCGGAGTTGTTGCTGTTAAGTACCATAGCTTCGCCAGGCACAGTGCTGCGTTCTCACTTTTACTGCCTCGCTCGTCCTCAGGGCAAAACTTCCCGAGTCTGCCAGACCCCAGGCCCCTCGCCCTGCCTGCTCCTCACGTCAGCCGGGGAGGAGTTCTGCAAAGACAATTTGCCTCATCTGTGATCTCTTGGATAAAACACCCTCCCCTATTATAATTACAGAGCACATCTCCTAGTCAAATGGAGCTAAGGGAATTTTTGTTGTTGTTCTGTCTGAACAGTTTTGCAGAAATAAAGATTTGATTGATGAGCAAATGGAAATTTTTACGCAGATAATGAAATCCCTTGAAATCTCCAGAATGGCTTCAGACACCTGGTAGTTTTCATATCAAAAAGCAATTAAGAGACACAGGGAGCCAAGGAGGGAAAATGAATCAGGATTGTGACAGTTTCTTCTCGAAAGAGACACTTTCTGGTGGAAGGAGCTGGAAGTTGGTCAGGGATGCTTCCTCTGAGAAAACGGTTGGCAAGTGTGTTTGTTTGTTCCTCTAGCATCTATTTCTCTCTCTATCTTTATGCATCTGTCCATCCATCCATCTGTATCTATGTATTTCTCTATACATCATCTATCTATCCCTGTCTGTCACTGTCTGTTTAGCAATCATCTATCTAGCTGTTTGTTTACATAGGTTTTGGTGGCGTCCTTTACCTGTCCTTGTAGCCCATGAACTAGGGCTTGAACTAGATTACTTATGGATTTTTTGTTTGTTTCTTTGTTTGTTTTTAAAGGAGGCAGAGGCTGCTACCTGTGAGGTTTCATCTACGTAAGAGGACCACCTTTGCTAGCCAAACCTCTTCCTTTCTCTCTCCCATAACTTGTGTTGCCCCTACAACCTGATTTACTACCATAGCCTATTTTTGGCCATGCTCCCAGCATTCGGCCCTCGTTCTTTCTGTCACTTCAAGATGATATATAAGCTTCTGTACCCCACAGGGACATTGGGTTTTCATTCTGAAGTCTCCCATGTGTATATGCTAAATAAATTTGTAAGACATTTTTCTATTAAAAAACAAAACCAAAACAATATATTTTGATACTTTCAAAAAAACAAAAAGGAGGCAGAGAAGAAAGTCACATCATGACATCATCCAAAAGGATGTTTGGGGTAACTTTCATTTCCAGAGTACAATGTATACACAACTTTAATCTAATAATGTAATTATTATTGAAGACTTTCTCTGGGCTGTGCTAGTCTTTTTGGATGCCCCCTTCCCTGAACCTTATTAATTGAGTCTGGTTGTTTATCTGCATGTTGCAAAGGAGGGGATGGCAACTCAGAGAGGTTAAGTAACTTTCCAAAGGTCACACAGCTGGGAGGTGATGAATCTGGGACTCAAACCAACCTCCATTTGATTTCATAGTTGGTGCCCTTAACCACTATCAGTATAGTCCCTGGTAGCGGGTGGCTCGAGCCATCTAGTTTTATTGTAACAAATACCAGAGTAAATGTTTAGGAAAGAAATATCTATTTGTAGTTCTTGGTTCTCCATTCTGTACTCCAGCCAAACCCAGCTCTCCAGTGTCCCCACAACACTCTCCAGGACCTGCCCTCTGCATTTTCCCAAGCTGTTTCTCCACCTTAAATGCCACGCCTTCTTCCTCAGCCTGGCCAAGACCTACCTATTCTTTAAGGGTGATCCAAAATGGCATGTAAGCATCATCAGCATTAATTTAGAGTTGGAAAATGGGTCAAGCCCTGAATAAGTCAGGTGAACTCATGCATAGAAATATACAACATGCATAAAATTTCGTTAGAGAACATCTCTGCCTACTATGATCTTCTTCATCTCTGGGTCAAGGCCTTCATTCCAGTGCTGAAAAAGCATGCTGTGGTTCCCAGGGCATATAGAAAAGCAGAACACAGTTCCAGGATTGTTCCCTGAGACTAGCATGATACTAAGGCCTTGCTAAAAACTGGTGACATCAAAGAAATCAATTTTTGCTTCAGCCACTCTGCTTTCTTCACTGGCCTTGGACTTTTAGCTCACACCCCTATTTATTGAAATGTGAAGTCTCTCTTGTGTGTTCTACTATCTTTTAGGGACTTTGAGCTTTACGATTACTACTTTCTGCCTTGAATCACCCCCCACCGCCTCCTGGAGGCAACCTCTTCCCACTCTGAGTTAACCTTGCCTTTTATGTCCTCCTTGGGAGCCCGAGAGCCTTCTTAAGAATATGGCTATTATTTGTGAAATTGGCTTTCATCTCTGCTAGCACGTAAGCTCTTTGAGGGCAGGGCCTGTTCCTTCATTCATCCCTGTGTCTTTGTCCCCAGCAATGGTCAATTTACAGTTGGCCATAACCAAGCAGAAGAATTTGAAGACATGGCCATAAAGTTTGCAATAGCTTATTCCGTTACTATGACTGGTATGACTTTTTAACGTTTGGGCTCTTCATGCTATTATGGGTCATTACTCTATCCCAGTGACCTTTCATTTGGTGGCCATTATGTATGAGTTGACTCCAATTTTAAAGATTTTTTTTTATCTTTGGAATTTCATAACCATGAGCTTGCATCCAAATTCTTCTTCTCATAAGCTGTACCTCTGTGAGTATGATACTTTTTGATTTGAGCTTCAGATTCCTCATAGCATAGGACTATTGGAGTAGGTGATAGGCATCCTTTTGAATATCGTCCAGGTAGAATATAGCAATGCATGTTAACCACCTAGAATGGTGCCTGACTTAAGGTTGACTTTCAAGAACTGGTGGTTTCCTTTGTTCTTACTCTGATATTATTAGATAATTAAATATGAAATGTCTAATTTCAAATCAAAAGTGTAGTTTATTATACCTCAGACAAGAAGCAGTACAATTAATCAAAGTGTGCGGCTAAACTACCAACGCAGTTTTGCCATCTTAACGGTAGCTTGTTTATGCCAGCAGCAAAGAAGCCTGGAGAGTGAATTGCGATGAAATCGCGAAAGGCATTTTCCACAGCTTGTCAATCATTGAATATTTCTCCTTGCAAGAAGTGGTCCAAAGCCTGGAAGAAGTGGTAGTCAGTTGGGGCAAGGTCTGGTGAATATGGTGGATGATGGAGTTTCCAAGTCCAGCTTCCGTAGTTTGAGCACCATCGTTTGTTTGATGTGGTTGAGCGTTGTCTCGCAAAATGATTGGTCTGTCTGTATTGACCAATCTCGGCTGCTTAATCACAAGCATCCTCATCACTTCATCCAATTGGTTGCAGTAGACATCTGCTGTAATCAATTCACCATGTTTCGTGAAGCTGTAGCAGATAATACTAGCGCTGGACCATCAAACAGACAAAATTAGCTTCTTTTGATGAATATTTGGTTTTGGACTGTGTTTCAGCCCTTCATCTTTATTGGACCATTGTGCCAAATACTTGTGATTGTCAAAAAGAATCCATTTCTCATCACATATCGTAATACAGTGTAGAAAGTGTTCGCCTTTATGTCCTAACAGCAAAGAAAGGCAAGCTTCGAGATGATTTCTCTTCTGAAGCTTATTTAATTCACATGGTACCCATCTATCCAGCTTCTTTACCTTGATGATTGTGTGATTATTGTTGATATTGATGGACTGTCTGGAAGCAACAGTAAGATAACTGATCTACCTACTCATATAAGGTCTTTCCTTATCACTTAATATCAATATATACCCTGGAATTAAATTGTGTCCAAATAAAATGGATAGGAGGATGGGCCAAAATTAGCAGTCCTAGGTTCTAGCATAGTCTAGCATAGTTTTGCAAATTTGGAGAAAACTGATTCCCCTTTTCTGGGTCTACTTTCCATTAGCAACCTAGAAATTTTATAAAAGGAATTGGTACCTATGATGTCTCATGCACTGTACCAGGTGTTCTACGTGTGTTACCTCATTTGTTCCCCACAATAATCACTTTTTAAGAGGAAAACCGGTGCTTAGAGAGGAAAATGAATTGCTCAAGGTCATGTACCATCAGTGAGTGGCAAACCCTAGCTTTTAAAACCTGGAGTGTCTGAGGTGAAGGCCAGAACACTGGGGGCCCGTTGCATGTTTTCATTTCATGCCTTTGATCCCTCTGTGGGAAAGACTTGTGGGTCGTGTTGGCTCCCCAGCCCTGCCCCCACCTCTGACTGCTTGGAACTAGTTGCACATTCTGGTCTTGCCAATTAGAAAAATTCTTTGCGCAGATACCCCTGTCACGGTGTGGTATTGCACGGCAGATTTTCTGGTCTGAGGTTATAAATTACCCATGACATTTCAAGCTGTGCAAGTTGCTCGAAGGCCCGCATTCACCCAAGCTCATTTAATCAAGCCACACCAATGTGAAGAAAATCGAATGCTCCTTCAAATCTAAAGGGACGAGGACTGATACCTGTTGCACAGCTGCTGCATGCCAGGCATCTCGTACTGAAACCCTCTGCTTCATATTGCCTTTCTAGAAGGAACTTTGATTTTACCTGAAAATGGTAGTTTGCTGGATGACAGAGTGATTGGCAATTTTTCTGAGAGCACCATTGACACGTGGCCACTCATGCAAGCTAGTACCCCGTCTGGAATGGTCATTAGGTAGGAACAAGAGGTCCGCCACCAGCCAGTAGGAATAAAAACAGCTGAAGGAAATGCAGGGATGGGGAGGTACTTTTCAGCTTTCTGGCAGCTCAGCAATCTTCTATTTTTTATATTTAGTAACTTCAACTAAGCTACTTGTGTGGCTGATTTGCGTACCTTAAGGGACCTGCTTCCATGAGGACAGATGTTTGTTAGCGAACATATTGGGGTAGATATGCAAAGATAACCATAGCAATAATAACTCCCGCCATTTACTGAAGCTCAGTTTTGCTTTTCACATTGATTTTGATTTCCATATCAACTCCAGAAGGAATCTGATATCCTCTTTTGCAAAAGAGAAAACTCTTCTCTCTGCAGAGCCCTGTCACAGCGTGAAAAGAGTTCAGAGAGTCGGACAGTCTAAGTTGACACAAGAAGCATCACTGTGGTTGTTATCGCTGGCTGCCGTTGGCTTTGAGGTGTTGTTTTAATATGAATGAGAGGAGAAGGCAGTGGGAGAAGTTATAGCCGTCTTGTTTAGACTTCCAAGTCTTTACAGAAGGCACACGTTTCCTAGAGATCCTTACTGCCTCCAGCTTGTGGGAACCTACTTAATTAGCTTTATTCAGTGAGGTTTCTCTGAGCAGTACAATATAATTTTTCCTAAAAGCTCAGCAGTTGGAGTCCCACCCAACAGTGATTTTCTTGGAACTGTTCCAGATTGCCCACTTATTTACTCTGGGTGTCAGATTTCCTCAGGTTAAAAGAATGGAGCGCTGGTGGAAGTGGAAGAAACGGGCGGCAGGGGTGTGCTGGTAGGTGTTTAAAAACTGGCCCTTGAAAAAATACATTCATGATATTTGTCGATTTCCTTGCTGTTAACACTCCTCTAAGGCCAATTTCAAGATACCAACTTGACGTTAAAGAACATGAAGGTGTGTTCAGTCAACAGACCACTGCATGGCAGGTGGAAAGCCACTTGAAATGCAATAACTGTATATGGGCTTCTGCGGATGTTCAATATGAAAAACAATTTGATTGAACCGATGTTTAAGTGTTTGCAACTCAGTTCTCTCATTAATTGATGTGATATTGGCCATGTGACTTGAATTTTCTGCGTTGTTTATTTTTAATTTAAGGGAGTTAATGATCTCCAGGGACTCCTCTTGCCCTAAGAAGAGAATATGGGTTTTGAAGTTAGACTGACTGTGTTGTTTAAATCCTGACTCTACCACTTATCCTGGGCAAGTTGTCTAACTACTTTTTGCCTCAGTTTTCTTTTAAGTAAAATGATATAATAGCACTTAACTCAAAGAATAGTTGTAAGCATTCAATAAATTGTTATATATAAGTTCCTTTTCAGCTTTCTTGTATATAAAACCAGGACTTTTAATTCATTGGCTTTCCTGGTCATGATAGACTGTGTCGTATAGTGGGTAAAAGCTCCCACCCAAAAATGAGATTTCTTGTGCTTAAATTTGGGCTCTGCAATTTACAAGTTGTGGGACCTTGGAAAAATGGCTTACCAGACCTTAATCGTATCTCTTTTTTTTCTTTTTAATGGAGATTATACCTGTTTCTACCACAGAGGGATACTTTCGATGATTGGCTCAGATGTCCTAAGGATGGTTAGCATAGTGCTTGAAACACAGCATTAGGTATCAGTGTGATAGCCGTTGACCGTCCCTTCCACTCTGAGTTTCTGGGGTTCTGGTAATTGAGGGAAATTAAAGGTATTTTCTGTGTCAGGAGGAGGAACTTTGGACCTTTGAGATTCCCTGAAAATGGCAAATGGTCTCATTGTTTGTCATCACTAGTTTTTAGAGGTGATGAATGCTATGGCTGGAAATGCTCACTTACTTTTAAGGAATTGAAGGTAATGCTACGTAGATCCCCTACTTGATTTAGGAGTATGCGACCTTAGGATTTTGAAAACCCTTATTTCCTTACTTGTGTGTGGGAATGATAACATATAATTCATAGAATTTTCACGAGAATTAAATATGAGTTATGGTAGTGTGAATGCCACACAGTGCCAAACACAAGGGGTTGAAAACTAGCAGAGTGTGCAACCAGTGTATAGTTGGTGAGGACACAGAGATTTGCAATTTCGATCACTTACTTCCCTCGAGTTTTCTGGGCAGATAATGTACACAGAAAGTTACCCAAGAAGCACGTTACTGTCTCCTGGGGTTTTGGCTGCAAACCCTATTGAAGAAGGCCAGTGTGTCAGGTTCAGCCATATGAGGGGAACCTTTTTCTTCCATTGACTAACCTTTGTAACCATTTTTGTAACTGGTGTGCAAAAAATACCTGCTTCATTTCTACATAAAAGTCCAACCTGGATTCTTAGATTTCAGTGGCCCTCATGCAAGGGCAAACTAAGCTTTCCACTGCCAGAAGAAAGGCCTTGAGGGGAGTCAGACTGACTATATCACTTCTTCCTAGTTTTCACCTACTCAAATATGGCCCAGGAGGGTCTTGAAATCAGATTCCATCAGTAAGAATTGTGTTTGGCTTCAAATAATCAGACCCTTGACTAACTGTGGCTTATGTATCACAAGATACCACGAGAAATGCGGAAGCAGACAACACAACCATTTCGCCAAGGACACCAGGGACACCAAGGACTCAGGCTTCTGCCTTTTTCTTCTTCCATTCTCAGTAAATGGTGTTTATACTCATGGCTGAAAGAAGACTGCTTTAATGTTTGCTATTATATTTTCTATATCAAGTTGGAAGACAGATTCAAAGAAGGGACAAGCTGCCCAAGGGTCATGAAACAGATTTCTCCTTTAAAATCTTTCCTGTTGGCTCTACCTGCCAATATGTACTTATATCTCATTAGCCAAGAGGGGATCATGGGATCTCTCCTAGCTGCAAGGGACTGGGGAAGGAGTGAGCATTTTTAGTGTAATACTTCCCCGGAGGAAACCTGGCTCTGCTTTGTAAGGAAGGATCATGGATATTGAGCAGGAAATTCACAGCATAAGCCACATAGAACCTTCCAGATCAACAAGGGGTAGAGAAACAAGTTGGGTCAGCACAGTAAACACTTGGAATCTGAAGTAGTTATTATAATTATTATGTTTTGATCATGTTGAAGTATCCAGACAAGTTCTGCTGAAATATTAGAGTGGCCTTTTCTTGAAAAAGTATCTCAGTATTTGTTATTAAGGCCAATAAAATTCAACAGAATGGGTTGTCATCCTACAGTGTCATTGTACAGTGGTGGGTGGATATTGTCAGAACACATGAATCAGTGTATAAGTGTGTACTGCATAGTAAAAACGTAGAGTTGTTTTCTGGGTCTTTTCTGATTTTTGTGGAACCCCAAGGCCTCTCTTACTGGCAGGATTTCCCAGGCTTCCCACTAGGGCAGAGCTGTACCCAGTTTCAGAGTGTCTTCCACTGTCAGGTTGCAGCTGCCTATAGAAGGCTGAGATTCCAGACAGAGCGAAGGGACTGGTAGGGATGATGTGATAGCTCATTAGCCAAGATGTAAGCAAACAGAATTCTTGACAAGGATGGAGGTAGGCGAGTTTATGTTTGTGATGTCTGGCCATAAGAGAAATTGTTCCACCACTCTAGTTATTTATAAATTCTTATGCAGTTTTCCTACAGCTGACTATCATTATATTTTGAGCCTTTTTTTTTTATGTAAAGAAAGGCATTGAATTCATTATTTCCGATTCTGTTATGGTGTTCTACTATCAGGGCAAGACCAAGGGAGAGAACCACCAGTATTTTACACAGCTTTATTCAGTGAGGTTTCTCTGAGCCACTCTCCAATGTCAAGCACTCTAGAGGAAGCTTTGACTCTACGTGACTCAGCTTTTTGGAGAGCAGAGTCTCCTAACCAGACCAGAGGAAACTCAACTCAAGTCCCGAGTCCTCTACCAACTTGCCAAACATCCTTAAGTAAGCTCTGAAATTGTGAAGTGGGGGCCATAGAGGCTGTTTTGAGTCTCAAATGAAGAAACACAATGCAAGCTTGCTTGATGAGGAGTTGTGCTAGGAGCAGCCATTTACAGAATCCCTGCCTGGTGCAATGTTTTAACTATTCTTTAAAAATAAAGTTCTGCACCTTCATATTTCAATGTATACCCTAAACATAAGGAAACTGAACCTTTGCAAGTGTTAGATTCTGGAGAATATGAACCCATGTTTCTCTGACTCCAAAGGTCCTTCCAATGTTCCCTCCTGTGTCTCGTGTAGACAAGACCCAGTTGTGAGATAGTCATGCTCACTCTTTCCTGTGACCTTTGCAGGAAGTCACAGTGTGCTCAGCTTTCTTGGAATCCCTGAGGTCCAAGGAAAGGCAGTCCATGTGTTCACAGGGACCTTGACATCTGGATGAACAGACAGAAAGGGTAGTAATTCCATTATCATGTGACAAGAGAAATGCCAGGTGCCTAAGGCACCTTCATGAAGGCATCTTCATCATCGTCATTTTTATCATCCTCATTATAGAAAATGCCCATTTAGCCTTACTACTTGCCAGGCACTATAAGCACTTTGCATATTTCACTTCATTTATCTGTTATAATAGCACTATGAGGATCATTATTATCATTACTGTCCCCATTTATAATGAGGAATTTGAGTACAAGGACGTTAGTGATTTACTCAAGGTCACACAACCAGTAACACCCAGAGTTTCAGTTCACTTTCTTAACCACAATGCTATAATTGCCTCAGAAAACTCAGAGAGACTTTTTCCCAGACCCACGGGCGCAGCCATATCACAGCAGAGCATTTACATCTTGAGTCCGCCATTATGTGTTATCATGTGCTGTGGGCCACAGGTACCGCTACCTCACCCCACCCAGAGCATCACCCCTTCCTCCAGCTTCACCTGTGGTATGAGGTTGGAGCATAGGTTGGGTTCATGGATGTGGAAGGATATCTCATGTTACTGTTGCCATGTCTTGGGTAACAATAACAAAGACAATTTATCTTTGATCACATATGGGGCTAAGCATCACGTACGGCCCATGCTTGCTGTGAACTGTTCTGTTCATGCTTCATGATGATTCTGCAAGCCTAGTGCAAGTGTGGGTTTCCTCACCCATGAGGAAAGAGAGTCTTAGAGAAGGAAAGTTACTAACTTAAATTTGCTTATTTGGCTTGGAGTAGGTGTTCTGACTGCAGGGTGTCCACGTTTGACCTTTTCACGATAGAAAATTATATTTTAGGTCATGTCAGGTGTCCCTGGGTCAGAGTGGATGTTTTGTACTATACTGATGAGAAAGTGATCATGACAAAATGTCACAGATCTCTTTAT
>RJWJ010045517.1:0-11725 GCA_004363605.1 Indri indri
TGCAGAAAAATGGAATTAAAAGATAAAAATAAAAAATATAAACCTTATTTCTCAACATAAGCTCCATCAAGTTCAAGACACTTTAAAAGCGATGATAATGAGCCATTTGGTCCACCCCTAAAGAACTGAGGGTCCTGGGAATTTAACCACGTCAGTGTAGTCTTTTTTACAAAATTGATTTTTCAAGATTAGGAAACAAAAAGAAGTCAGAAGATGTTAAATCAGGACTGTAAGGTGGCTGCCTAATGATTTTTATCAAAACGCTCACAAAATTGCCCTTGTTTGATGAGAGCAATGAGCAGGAGCATTGTTGTGGAGAAGGACTCTTTGGTGATGCTTTCCTGGGTATTTTTCTGCAAAAGCTTTGCCTCACTCTCTCAAAACACTCTCATAATAAGCATATATTATCATTCTTTGGCCCTCCAGAAAGTCAATAAGCAAAATGCCTTGAGCATCCCAAAAAACTGTTGTTATGACCTTTGCTCTTGACTGGTCCACCTCTCGGTAGCCGTTGCTTTGGTTGTGCTTTGTGTTCAGGATTGTACTGGCAAAGCCGTGTTCCATCTCCTGTTACAATTCTTTGAAGAAATGCTTTAGGATCTTGATTCCACTGGTTTAAAATTTTCATTGAAATCTCTGCTCTTGTCTGTAGCTGATCTGGGTGCAACGGTTTTGGCACCCATCGAGTGGAAAGTTTGCTCAACTTTAATTTTCCAGTCAGAATTGTGTAGGCTGAGCCAGTTGAGATGTCTGTGGTGTTAGCTCTTGTTTCTGCTGTTAATCATCAGCCCTCTTCAAGTTAGGGCATGAACAAGATTAATTTTTTTCCTGCAAAAGATGTGGATGTTCTGCTGCCGCAGGCTTCATCTTCAACATTATCTCACTTTTTCTTAAGTGAGTTATCTTTTTGTAAACTGCCGGTTTCTTTGCTTCATTGTCCTCATAAACTTTTCATAAAGCATCAGTGATTGTACCATTCTTCCACCCAAACTTCACCGTAAATTTGGTGTTTGTTCTTGCTTCAAGTTTAGGAGAATTCATGTTGCTGTGATAGGGGCCCTTTCCAAACTGATGTCTATCCTTCTTAGTACCTCAAACTAGGTCCTGTTCAGGCATGTCATAAAAAGTTAGTATGAGTTTATTTTGGTGCAAAAAAATTTCAAATACATGGATAGTTTTTTTCATAGTACATATTTTCCATGAACATTTGAAGACGCCTCATAGTGTTATCTGAACGTAGTGAATATATATTATAAGCTCTAGGACCTCTTAAGTATATACAGTCTTTTCAAAAATAATGCTAGAACAACTGGATATCCATGTGCAAAAAAATGAATCTAGACACAGACATTACATCCTTCACAAAAATTGTCTCAAAATAGATCATTGAACTAAAAGTAAAATGAAAAACTATAGAACCCCTAGAAAATAACATAGGAGAAAACTTAGATAACCTTGGATATAGAGATGACTTTTTAGATATAACACCAAGGGCACAATCCATGGAAAAAAGAATTGATGTTATACTGCTTTAAATTAAAAACTTCTGCTCTTCAAAAGACAATATCAACAGAATAAGAAGACAAGCCACAAACTGGGAGAAAACATTTACAAAAGACATATCTGATAAAAGATTATTACCCAACATATACAAAAAGTTCTTAAAACCCAACAATAAGAAAACAAATAACCCAATCAAAAAAATGTGAAAAAAACCTGAACAGACATTTCACTAAAGAAGATACACACTTGGCAGGTAAGCACATGAAAAGATGTTCAACATTATATGTCACTAGGGAATTGCAAACTAAAACAGTGAGATACTACTACACATCTATTAGAATGGCCAGAATCCAAAACAGTGACAACGCCAAATGCTGGCAAGGCTGGAAAGCAATAGTAACTCTCATTCATTGCTGGTGGGAATGCAAAGTGGTATCGCCATTTTGGAAGGCAGTTTGGCGGTTTCTTAAAAAATTAAACCTACCATACAATCCAGCAGCTGAGCTCCTTGGTCTTTACCCAGAGGGAATTGAAAACTTATATCCACACAAAAACCTGCACATGGATGTTTACAGCAACTTCATTCATAATTACCCAAACTTGGAAGCAACCAAGATGTCCTTCAATAGGAAAATGGATAAATAAACTCCAGTGATTCCCGAAAATGGAATAATACTCAGTGCTAAAATGAAATGAACTATCAAGCCCTGAGAAGACATGAAGAAATCTTACATGCATATTCCTAAGTGAAAGAATACAGTCTGCAAAGACGACATGCCATATGATTATGATTCCAGCTGCATGACATTCTGGAAAAGGCAAAACTATGGAGACAGGAAAAGGACGAGACGAAGGGGGAATAAGCAGCGCACAGAGAATTTTTAGGGCAGTGAAACTATTCTGTGTAATTCTGCCTCGATGGATACGTCTTATTATACATTCGTCAAAACCCATAGAACGTACAACACCAAGAATAAACCCTAATGTAACCTAGACTTCAGGTGATAACGGTATGTCAGTATAGGTTCATTGATTGCAGTAAATGCACCAACGTGGTTTAGGATGTCGATAGTGGGGGAGATAGTGAGTGGGCGGGGGGGGGGAAGTATACAGGACGAGGGATACACAGGACCTTTCTGTATGTACAATTTTGCTGTGAACCTAAGACTGCTCTTTAAAAAAAGTTTATTAGTTTAAAAAAATTATACCTGCTACAATTTCTTTAGGGTTAATTCCTGGAAGTAGATTTGCTGGAACAAAAAAACATTTGGTTTAAAAAGATTTCTGATACACGTTGCGCATTGCCCTGCAGTATAAGACACGGGTCCTTAATTATATATAAATTTTCACTTCAAAACCTTGATTCAGGTCTGCAAAAATGAAATCCATCTATCTCGGCTATGATCAAGGCAACTTTCCATTTTCATAGGGAAGGAGGAAAATGATGGGAGAGAAAGTGAGCCACAGGGGAGCCCCCCTGCTCTGGGAGGTAATGAACAAACACCTCCTAGCTGCGCTGGCCTCGGAGCAGCGTGAAGTGCTGAAATGTGCCTGCGGCACCCCCAGCGTCCTGGCCCCCTCCCTTCCAGCCCCTTCTGCCCTCCCCTGGCTGCATCATCACTCTTGTTCCAAGGGCACTGGCACTCATTAAGGCATTTGTTAATAATAGATAATGATGATTAGAACGTTACCTCCAAGGAATTTTTAAATTTTCAGGCTTTGGAAGATCCAAAAGTAGGTATTCCTAACGTTGGGGATTTGGGGGTGATGGAGATCTCCCACCACCTCCACAACTGTGCCACGTAGGTGACCCCCTGACTGCCTCCAAGGTCAGATATGTTGTGGGGACCTCCTAGATGAGATGCTGGGCCTCTTGGTTTCTGGGTGAGACATTTGTTTGGTGTTTGTGTCTTTCCTTATGCAGCATAGAGTTAGAGCGATGCAGCCCTTTTCTCAAAGTGTGGTTCGTAGCCCTTCCGTTCAGAATCACCCTAGGGGCTCTTGTTTAAAATAGAGATGCCCGGTCCTTCTGCGTACCTGCATTTTAACAGTTCCCTTGGGTAATTGTTATGGATATTAAGCAGACGCCTCAAAAGTTTTATGGATGCTGAAGTTTAAGAACCAGCGCTATACAGCAGTAGCTCCAAACCCTGGCTGTGGGTGGGAATTAACTGGGGCACTTTTTAACCTTCCAAGAGATTCTGGTCTTATTGGTCTGGGGTAGGTGCAGGTATCGGTATATTTTAAATTTTCTCAGGTTATTCTAACGCACAGCTGAGAACTAAAACCATTCGCCCCTGCTGAGAACTGAAATCGTCTTAGCCCTACATACCTTACTCTCTACATTAACACGACTTTGCTAATTCTGCCAACCCTATTAGCATGACTTTACTCTTCAGGGATTTTTTTTTTTTTTTTTTTTTGGCAGGGCAAATGGCTTGATCATTGGAGGAACTTCTGCAAAGACGCAACTCTTCAATAAAAAGCATCTGCAGATAGTTTGTGCCCTAAGATTCTTGGCATCCTGAACCGCAAAATCCTTGCCTTGCTGTTCGTGCTAATCCTGAGCTGTTGTGTCATGATCCTTACCTGACACTAACCCCACTTTTGAAGGCTCATTTTCAGCGAATTTCCAATTGTCAATAGATTCTGACCTCACCACCCCCCATCTCAGACACTACGACCAAAGTTGTCAGATGCTGCTTTTTCTCGGCAGGGAAAGCGACAGACTCAGTTTGTCTTAGCGACATTCGTACTGATGATATTTGGTAGCCAAAAGAATCTGACATACTGGTATATTAGAGAGAATGCTCAAGTTGATGTCAGATGCTGTAAAGGAAAATAAAGACCTCAGGACCCCCAACCCGCACCCCAACTCCTAATGCAAAAGGCAAGGTCAAGCCTGGAGGCTGAGTCATGCAAATGAAAAGGCTTTGCTAACGTTACACATTAACCAGATCCCCAGGAAAGGTGAAAGGCCTCGGGCATCCAGCAAGGACTCCCCCACACATCATGCATAAGGAAGTTCCTTGCTGGCCTCCCATAAACAAAGAGGTGCATCTTGTAACTTCAGGTCTGTGGGCTGAAACTAAAGTCTATTGGATACCACCCTGATGGTGTTGATTTTAAGTTTCTCTTCCCAGGGGCAGAGCAGAGACAAGACAAGATCAATCACTCCTCCACCCGCCCAGAGACATCTGCCTAATTGATTCTTCCTTTACTCCCTTTTTCTGTTCAAACATCTTGTGTAAAATGTAGACTTACTGAGCACTGGTTACAGCCTCACCAGAATGGAACCATGTGCCTCACCGCCCACCCCTCCTCCTGTTTCTCTCTGTGCGCCCTCCCCCCTTAAATACTGAGTTCCCACCTCCCTCTTGGGAGAGCGCGGGTCGCTGATGCTTCTGTGGTTTGTGCTTTTCCCAGGAGCATCCTCAAACTTTGGCTTAATAAGCCTCCAATGATTGAGATCTTTGCCTCAGTGACTTATTTTGGGTAGTCATGGTGTATTATTATTAGTACTAGTAGTAGTAGTTGTGGCTCTATGGTTTATGAACTAGGTGATCTTGATCAAGTTATTATTAATAATACTTAACCTCTTTGATCCTTTGTTTCTTCTGTAAAAATAAGAGTTTATGACCCCTCCCCTGTTCCTCAAGACCTGCAACCTAGAAAATTCTTTCTAAATGTACGGCAATGTACATAAACCAACAAGCATAGCTTACGTTTATTGAGCACCTACTACAGGGTCAGAAAATGCATGGATCTTGCATGGAACTGACCATAGACAGATGAATAGGAAAGGAGGTATACAAATTTATTAGTGTGTACCTGGACCCAAAAGTCCTGAAAATATGAGACTCAAAGGAAAGCCAGATGGCTAAAATTAGACCATGCAGAAAGAAGCAGAGCTCGGAGCAAGGCTGCAGGTTACGGAAGGGAGAGGGGAAGAAAGGCCTGGTGAGCGAGGGCTGTCTTGCTATGCAGATGAAAATCTCTCAGGTAACCTCAGAGCCACCCTCAGAAAGTACAGATGATAGCGTGGGGTACAAGTTTCTCTGCCAGACTTTTAAACATGTGGGGTCTTCTTTTCCTGTGAGTTAATCTTTGCTAGATCCAGATAAGGAAGATAGGACGGTCTCAGAGGAAGCCTGTCTGCATCACTCTTTACTTCACAAATGTGGGTTTCTCTACAGATGCAAACTCCCCCCAGAAGACAGCTTTTCGCAGCTATTTCTGTCTGCAGGCCCTGAATAGCCCTATCAGAATATGCCAAAGACGTATCTTTTGTGTTGCAAAGTTTGGTTTTCTTGACAACTCACCGTGTAGGTACGTTATTAAGTTTCCTTTATTTACCCTTCACTGCAACCAAATACGGCTGCTTTTATTGTCCTCATTTTCACGATAAGGAGACTAAGGCTCAGAGATGTCAAGTAACATGCATTTAGTGCACAGCAAGGTTCATTTTGAATCCAGGTTCTCTCCACATAGCACACCTCATTCATGCCATGACCATGGATTGATTATGTGCACAGGTGCCAAGCTCCCTGGTACAAAACAGGGGAAGATGGTTGTGCTTTTACCTCACCTGCATGGTTGGTGGCCTTGATGTTAGCGAGGCAAAATTTTACCTTTACCCTCTTAGGGGTTTTTGGCCGGGCCTGAGAATTAAACTGACGCAAGACAGATTAACAGGAGAAAAGCAAACAAATTGATTTAACATCAGTTCTACATGTGACGGGAGCCCTTGTCAGGAAACGAAAACCCAAAGAAGCGGGAAAGCATTTATGTCAGGTTGAGCAAAGAAATGCAATTTTGGAAAAGTAACTAGACTGTGTGGAGGAGACTAGAGGAAGATAAGAATGATGTTAACAAGGTCTGTTTGCGCAGAATGTTTTTGGTCTCGACTTCCTGTTCTCGATGATGTGGGAAACCAAAATACGCCACCCCGAAATATACTTTTTTGGCACGTTTTCAGTTGGTTATTCAGAGAAACCGCAGACAGAAATATCTCTGAAAAACTATCCTTTCATTAAAAAAAGAAAAAAGAAATTACATCTCCCCAAATTGGAAAAGCAAACAGGGGACGCAGGCAGAGGCTTTCTGTGTGGTTCTTTTATCGAGATCTCGGAAAGATGAACTCACAGGAAAGAAGACATGAGGTCTGATGGGGAAGCTTTAGCTCAGGCTACCGTCTCTTCTCTCTGAGGGCTGCTGCCTGAGCGGCTTCATTTTTGTAACAAGACGGTCTTCACTCAACACCTGTTTCCTCCTCATCCTTCCCATAACCTGCCGCCCCTCCCGACAGGGGTTACTTTCTGTACGGTGTGAAACCTTCAGTCGTCTGGCCTTCTTTGAGTTTTCATATTTCGTACGAATCCCGTGCTTACACATGTAATGCATTTTTATGCCTTTTCTCTTGATAATCTATTGTCAGTTTGTTTTATAGACTCAAATGATCGAGCCTTCAGAGGGGTGGGAAGGAAGATTCTCTTTGCCCCTGCAATGGTAAGAATGTTACTTTGCTCCTGGTATATGCAAAATATCTTCCGTATGAGGGTTTTATCTTCTGCTTTCAGGAATAAACGGGGAGGGTCAGAACACCCTTCTCGCACTTGCTGTTTTTTTAAGTGCCCTTAGCTCAAAACACTCCATATGCCAAAGTGGCATGTTTTGGGGTGGTGTATTGCGCCATTCTTCAATGACTATCTGGGGAAATCCTGGAGGGGCTACGTTTCCTGAATTCACAGATTAAACTCTTGAATAAACACAGAATAAATTCCCTCAGTAAACAAGAAAAGCAGGTGGCGATACCGGCCACAAGCTTTCACCCCTCTTCCTGGGAGGTTTGCCTAATTCTCAGGGCTACAAATACACAGGATGGTGTCCTTGTAGGAGAGGGTCTTCCTTCACTTGTCTCATAGGGCATGACTATAATAGAGAAAATGAACATCTGCCCTGAACAGCCAAGATAACCTTGAAGGGAATAAATGAACATGCATATTGATGGAGCAATCTGAGTACATATTGATTCCTAGTAGCTGTTGTCTGGATTCTTAGCTCATATAATAGGTGGTAGGGGTTTTATAAAAAAAAGAAAGCCTACAGAATACTTTTTAAAAAAAAACCTAACCATCCCTTGGGGGAGTCTTGTTATTTTTGTTTACAAATACTCAATTGATGGGGAATGCAGCGTGACCCATGGCTTTGTGGTTATTGATTTACAGGCATGATTAACAGAGCTCAGAACCTATAGGTGACTCCAAGACAATGCTGAGCAGAGAGCAAACATGGTTTCCTATTGGGAAATTGATATTGCAAAGAGGAATTCTCCTAATGGGTGTTGGAAAGGAACCATGTTGATTTTTCTTCTGGGGCAGAGGGGGATACAGTTGGAAAATTTCTGTTTCACTCTAACCTGCATTAAGTGCAAACGCCGGGAGTAAGAGTGAGTATGATGGTTCGTGGGATTCGGCTTCTATTTCTATTCAATCAGCAGCAACTGTTAAGTCACTTGCGTTTATCTAACGTGCAGTTAAATAAATGTGTTTATTCAATAAACACGTTTAAATAAATTAATGTACTCTCGAAATAGCCTTCCAAGATCTTCTTTGCTTCCGTCACTGTCATGTCATGAGGGAGACAGTGATGTCATATTCTTGGCTATGAGAACAGAAGGAGGCGGAGGGTCCCTTGGTGGATTCCAGGGGAATGGACACGCAGTCACATTGCAAGTAGAGCATCCACTCATCCATACATCCCTCGTACTAATATATTGCTGAGCGCTGTCACTGTATTTGCATCTGGAGCTGCAAAGATAAATGAAACACAAGTCCCTGGCTCAGTACCTCACAGTCTTCTAGGGAAGAAGGGAAGGCAGCCATGCAAGCACAGGTGGGCATCCTTATCATCCAAATCTAATCTTTAAAAAAATGTTGGATTGCATATTTTCAGATAAGGGAACCTGTACTCTATTGTTTCTTTTTTTTTTTTTTTTTTTGAGACAGAGTCTCGCTCTGTCGCCCTGGCCAGAGTGAGTGCCGTGGCGTCATCCTAGCTCACAGTAACCTCAAACTCCTGGGCTCAAGTGATCCTCCTGCCTCAGCCTCCCAAGTAGCTGGGACTACAGGCATGCACCACCATGCCCGGCTAATTTTTTCTATATATTTTTAGTTGTTTAGATAATTTCTTTCTATTTTTTTTAGTAGAGACAGGGTCTTGCTCTTGCTCAGGCTGGTCTCGAACTCCTGAGCTCAAACAATCTGCCCGCCTCGGCCTCCCAGCATGCTAGGATTACAGGTGTGAGCCACTGTGCCCGGCCCTCTATTGTTTTAAATCAGAAAAATAATGTGTCTGCATCCCATCCAAAAATCTCAACCAATTTCTTAAAGAATCTTTAAACATACTTGTAACCACCTATACAACTAGCCACCAAAGATTAATATATATTAAAATATATATACATATAAAACATTTTAAACACCAATTGTCTAATTTTTTAGCACTCAATGAACTCCTTATGGTTTTACAGTATCTGAAGAGTACTGGAGATGAAGCATGTTTTACTTCTGTTGCAAAGAACATGGCCTTAATCCATCCCACTTTGATTGCGGCTGTCTGTTGACTGTACACTGTATTTCTCTAGCCTGAAAAGATACCACGTCATGTCCAGTGAAGATTTTATGAACCAACAACACTTTCAGAATTTTTATGCATTTACTCATGCATAGAAAAAGTGGATGGATATATGTACATGGCCAGGTTGGGTCTTTTGTGTGTTCACCTTTCTCAATACACTTTGTCACTTCTCAAGTATGGACTTTTCCAGGTATCTTACATTCATTCGCTTTCTCTGATGCGTTTTTGGCAGACATTTTCACTTCACATAGTGGGATATCTGAGAGTGATAAGGCAGGATATGAAAAAAACTAAAAGTTTCAGATACGGTCCTTTTGGAAAAACGGCTGATATATGATCGCAGGCCACTGCGTTTTCTTGCCTGCATTTGCGTGCAGCTTAAATATGTAGATTTATTTTGATGGATTTCTGCTTTGGATGGAGACGGGTGAAAAATTTTGCAAACATTCATAGCAAATGTTTATAAGTTGAGTCATCATATGACAAAGGATACTCATACTTGCAAGAGGTGTGGGTATAAGGTAATACAGTCACAAAGAGTGATGACTTCTGCCTAGGAAGGTCAAGGAAGATGGCCCAGAAGGGAGGGGGGAGCAAAGAAGAGCAGCAGGATGATCGTTCTGGAGATAGGCCGGGCAGAGAGGGGGAGCAGAGGGCATTTGAGGCAGAGAGAAAACCGTGTGCAAAGTCAAAGAGGCAAAACCCAATATGATGGGTGCATCATATTCTGTTCAGGGAACTGAAAGCAGTTCCTTATGGCCAAAGCGTAAGGAGCAAGGAAGAGGAGATACAGAGAGATGAGTCAGCCTGACAGCGAAGGGCCTTATTTGGACTTTATTCTGGAAGACGTGGAACATAACTGAAGGCCTTTAAGCAAGAGCATGTTTGCATCTCTTGAAGTTTAGAAAACTACTCCAGCAACAAAACAGGAACAGGATCTGAAGACAGAGACTAGGGGCCAGAAATGACCAGGACCGGAGCAAGGGCAGCTGCAGTGATGATAGGAGGATGGGGTGGACCGGAGAGAGGGCTCCGAGGCAGGACTGATGCCAGTTCACGGTCTCTGTGGTAGCCAGCAGCTCTCTTGATCCCAGTGTCAGAGATTAGGAAATCAAGATCAGGGGTTGTGCCTGTTTCATTCAGTGTTGCCCAAATCTAACACAGTTCTTGGCAGACACTCAACACATCGCAAATGGATAAATTCTGCTGTTTAGCCAGCACATCTTCAGCCAGGTGCTGAGTAAATGAGTCAAGTAATGAATCAGTGAATGAGTTAATACATCAAATGACTGCTACCCAGGTAGGGTCTGATGGTCCTCCAAAATATTCAGATTTTTCGTTAATTTCTATCACTTTTCCCATTGTACGGCAAGCAAAAGTCTCACTCAGAATACTGCAATAGGCTCCTGATTTTGTAGCCTCTATTCTGTTGCCTAAGGTCCCAAAGCTAGCACGGTCTTCAAGGGGGGGTCTTCTGACTCCATTCAGGATGGTCTTGACCTCAGCGGAGCCTCAGCCACTCAACTTTTTCCGTCTCTCTCTCCCCAATGGAAATAATGATCCTTATTCATCCACCTCACACGGATGTTGGACAGATTGATGAGTTAATGTTCAAAAATTGCTTTGAGGCTGAAAAGTGCCGATTATTATTATTATGTTGTCTAAGAGAAATTCCCTGCCTTTTAAAGGGAGCCGCAGAGTGGTCACTGACATTTAATTTTAATGCTCTGCATCTCCTAGGTGGAATATTTATTTACCAATAAAGAAAAATATTTCCACATAGAATGAGCTCCTTGAAGCTCATTCATCTGTGTCTAAGAGATGGGACCAAATTTCCATCATGGAATGCAACTGGCGAACAGGGTTAGGGTCGGTATCTAGGCCTCATGTTAGCAAAGGGTTTGCTCTCTTATCCAGAGGCACTGATAATGAAAAATGGTTTTGCCTTTTGTCAGCCAAATGTCACCTCAAATGCTACTGACATCAACCTAACTCATTTACAGAGTATTGGAGCTATACTGTATATATAACTTTTTTTCCTTCCAGAACGCTTTGAACTTATCACTTTTTACCTTGGCTGAGAGTAAGCAGTGGTTGTTTCGGAGCACCTTTTTTCATTTGTTTGTTTCCTTACAGAGGTAGGCATATCCTCAGAAAAGTATGGAATAACAAGAAAAACGAAAAATCTAGCAATATTTTGAATTTCCTTTTTTTTTCTTTTTGGTGTGGGGCTTGATATAAAGTCAGGAAAGTTACAAGCAAAGTTTCAATGACATTTAAATAATGGGGAGGAGGGACACTTAATTCGAAGTGTGGGAATGTAGAATTGATGCTGGTGGCTTGCTATTCCAATCCTGATTTGCTGCTGGTTTTCCTCAGCAACTCGGGCTTTTAGTGTGATTTATGCCTGAACTTTTAGAGTAAAATTTACGAACTGCATTAACTGCTAAGGAAGAAGCATAAAAATCAGTAATTTGAGAGTCTGGAGGAGCGGAGTGCTGCGTACAGACAGGCTAAATGGAAATAACAGGCTAATAGATAGATGCCTCCGAGGAAAGCGGATGGCTTTCTGACACCCAGAAAA
>RJWJ010045518.1:0-11706 GCA_004363605.1 Indri indri
GGGCGCGGTGGCTCCCGCCTGTAATCCTAGCACTCTGGGAGGCCGAGGCGGGTGGATTGCTCAAGGTCAGGAGTTTGAGAGCAGCCTGAGCAAGAGCGAGACCCCGTCTCTACTAAAAATAGAAAGAAATGATCTGGACAACTAAAAATATATATATAGAAAAAATTAGCCGGGCACGGTGGCGCATGGCTGTAGTCCCAGCTACTCAGGAGGCTGAGGCAGGAGGATCACTTGAGCCCAGGAATTTGAGGTTGCTGTGAGCTAGGCTGACACCACGGCACTCTAGCCCGGGCAACAGAGCAAGACCTGTCTCAAAAAAAAAAAAAAAAAAAAAAATGTAGGTTATTCCTCCTTAAAGAAATGGCCACCGTTGCTTTAAGCTGTGAGATCCCTAAAATAATCCCATTTCGGTAACACCGATAGATACACTGATCTGAGTCCAGAAAGGTGAATACAATTCTGTTCATCCCTGTGTAAGCAAGAAAGGAAAAAAGAAATCCTTTTGGGTGGCACCGATAAGGATTGCTTGCATGCAGATTATAATTTAAAACTGACTTTTGCCTTTGTCAAGCCTTTTGACCTGCATTCAGGGCACTCGGAGAGGGCTCACGCCCGCGAGTTACAATCCTGTGTTTATCGGCAGCCACCTGCAGAGCCTCAGTCTCCAGCTGCTACTTTTTTTTCCAGATCCGTTGACACTTTTTTATCTAACATGGCTGTAGACCAAAGAGCGGTTGACTAAGAAAAGAAAGCACAAGAGTTTCCCTAGAACCATTATTTTATTGGAACAAAAGAGCAAGGTTTTCTGAATCGACCTTAAGAAGTACAGATATTGAACATGTTAACAATACTAGTGTTCCCCCTAAAAACCACATTACGCCTCACCTCACTGGGTCCATTGAGTGGGGTGTCGTGCAGGCTGAAAGGACGTAAAGAGACCCAAACGGCTGCTTCTAACAAGGCGCCATCAATAATGCCCACACGGGCGATGGTTCCCTGATTTAAGACCTGTCTCCTTCAGGCATCCACTTAGAGCTCTTTGGACGGAGGAAAACACACCCGCCCGAACAGAACGTTAGGCTGAGATTCATTCCTGGTTGCTGACGTACCTCTGTGCTCCTCAACTCAGACCCCGTGTGGGTGTATTTACATAAAACAGAAGCTCTGTTATAATTTTTAAATCATTTCCTTTTTTTTTCTTTCTGAAGACATCTTAGGAAGATCAGTCAGGGGAGAACACGGCTGGCTTTTGAAGATGGAGTTTCTACTGGAAGTTTCCTGCTATTGTCTTGACAATCTTATTATTATCAAAGCATCTGAATAGTAGGTAGGATGAGGAACACACACTTCAGGGAAGAGAGGAGCAGGGCCGTAAGCGGGAGGGGGCCGCTGACGACGAGGCCCCCTGTTGCAGGCATAATAATTGAATATTCTCATACCGGGAGGCCTCGTCCTGGTCTGTTGGCCCACTCACCTTTGGCCAGACTGTCGGGGTCTCCCTTGAACAGCCTGTGAGACTTCAAAGAAAGGATCATGCTGATAATTGCCTGAGGGCAGGATTTTCGTTTTGCCTGAGAGTCAGTAATTTAACTATTAGTACACTGAGTGAGGCTTCTGGGTTTGGAACAGAATTTATTTCAAGGTTGTATTAAAGTTGTTAATAGATCAATAGTTTTTCTTCTTATTGATTACTTGTCTTCTCTTTAAAAATAGGGATGACACATCCCCTAAACGATAGAGACCAGATATATTGGAGTTGCCGCTCGCTGATGCCCCGGTCTGTTTTTTTCTGTATTTTGTGTCTAGATGCTAATTTTTTTCTTCCCTTTTTTTGGGCAGTGGATTTAACTCTTTCATCTAAAGTTTTGCTCGATATCGGATAGGATTTAAAGCCGTCGTGTTAAAGATGTTAAGCAGAAGAGGCAGATTATTCTTTCATGCTGTCGTGTAATTCCTAATCTTGTCTTCCTCCTGGTATCAACACAGAGGCCAACCTCCCTGAAGTCTGTAAGGCATCATCAGTTAAAAAAGATTCGTGAGCCCGGCTCATCTGGGCAGAGTCTGGCGTAGGATATACCATAAACAGGGTTCGTCTCGGTCTGTACCACTGGAATACGTGGAAGATTTTGTTGTATTTTTCACCATAATGTCGCACTATAACAAACATTAATTCGGGCTCACAATGATTTAAAAATTCTAGGAGAGAATTGTATTGGAGAAAGTATAAGATAAAATTTTTACAAGTTACATTTGCTGAGTCCTTGGTGGCACGTATTTTAAAGTTCTGATTTAATACTTGGTACAGAATGTACATAGCAGGGCTGTTGTTCTCTTCCCGAGGAGCTCATGTTCTCTGTAAGGTCACTTGGCAAGTGTCATCTTATTTTGCAATGCTCTCTTGGCACAGACATTGCAGCTAGAAGAGACAGAGGGTCATAGTAGCCAGAGGCCTGGACTCAGAGCTGATCGCCTTGGACTCCATCCCAGCTGCACCACTTACTAGCTAGATGACTGACAGCAAGTTATATAACTCCCTGTGCCTCGGTTTCCTTATCTGTAAATAAGGTTACCAAGAAGATTAAATAAGTTAATATATATATAGAGTATTGCCGTATTTGACACACAGTAAGTTGTTTAGCTCTCTGTGCCTCAGTTTGTCTGTGAAATAGGGATAGTAACTGTATCTCCCCCATGGAACTAGTGTTAGGATTTAATCAGTTAATATTATATATGCGAAGGGCTTAGAACCATGGTTGGCATTGTGCAAATGTTAGCAGTAATTATTATTTTATAAAGATTGGATTTTCTGAACTTCAGTTCTTTTAGAAAACATACACAGCTAACCTCATGAGGGAGGTTGTTCCCTTCCCACACAAGTCTTCTTTTTTTTTTTTTTTGGGACAAAGTCTCACTCTGTTGCCCGGGCTAGAGTGCCGTGGCGTCAGCCTAGCTCACAGCAACCTCCAACTCCTGGGCTCAAGCGATCCTCCTGCCTCAGCCTCCCGAGTAGCTGGGACTACAGGCACGCGCCACCATGCCTGGCTAATTTTTTCTATATATTTTTAGTTGTCCAGCTAATTTCTTTCTATTTTTAGTAGAGACAGGGGTCTCGCTCTTGCTCAGGCTGGTCTCGAACTCCTGAGCTCAAACGATCCGCCCGCCTCAGCCTCCTAGAGTGCTGGGATTACAGGCGTGAGCTGTCCATACTTTTTAAAAAGTATATTTTAAATGCTCTCCCGCTACCTCCAGTAAAACTTTGTCCACTGTGTGAATTGACCGACACTGATTCCCTGCTGAATTCTAGTACATTCTGACACACCTGGTGACAAGCTACCATCTGAAGATTATGCATTTGTTCGAGTTTTGCTTTGGCATAGCAATGCCCAATTCTAAGACTTTATACTTTGTTCCTTTTAAATAATTTCTAATTATATTCATTCATTCAATCGACAAACAGTATCAGAGCAGACATGTGCCTGGCGCTGGGCCAGGTGTCGGGTGTCTTAGAAAGAACATGTGTTTTCTCAGCTGGTCTACACGGCCCTGCCTCAGTGTTCTCCATGTGGATTGTGACCTATTAGTCGGTCGTAGAATCGATTTAATAGGTTGTGACCAGGATGTTTTTAAAAAATAAGAGTTGAGAATTGCAGAGTGCACTGCGTATTGTGTTGTTTTATGAAACTTTCTAAGCGTCTCTATTTCAGTATCTATAAGATGTGTTTATCACTATAAAGTGTGTTAGGGTAATTATCCAAAAAGCTTGCAAAGCCCTGTGCTTTGTGGTCATCTGCATCTCTCTGCAACGCACCCGCCTCCTCCCTGTTCCCTCTGCTTGGAACCAGCCGCTTCGCTTTTTTTTTAATTATTTTTTTTATTTCAGGGTATTATGAGGGTACAAACATTATGGTTACACTTTATGTCTTTGCCTCACCCAAGCGAGGGTTAAAGGCATGCCCTTCCCCCCCTACAGTGTTCCCCGTGTCCTTTAGTTGTGGATTTACCCCCATCCCCCTAATCCCTGGAGAGTATTTCTGCCATGTGATCAACCTAGTGTTGATCAGTTAGAACCAGTTTGATGGTGAGTACAAGTGGATCCCGTTCTTCTGCTCTTGTGGTGCCTCACTTTGGATAATGGGCTTAAGTTTAATCCAGGAAAGTATAAGAGGTTCTAGATCACTGTCGTTTCTTATGATTGAGTAATATTCCATTGTCAATATATACCAAATTTTAATAATCCACTCATGGATTGACGGGCACTTGGGTTGTTTCCACATCCTTGCAATAGTGAATTGTGCTGCCATAACCATTCGGGTGCAGATGTCTTTATCGTAGAATGTTTTGTGCTCTTTTGGGTAGATGCCTAATAGTGCTATTGCCGGATCAAATGGTATTTCTATTTTTAGCTCTCTGAGGTATCTCCAAATTCTTTTCCACAGAGGTTGCACTAATTTGCAGTCCCACCAGCAGCGTAAGAGTGTTCCTGTCTCTCTGCATCCTGGCCAGCGTTTGATGTTTCCTCCAACTTGCCAGCACACTCCCCTCGGGGGTCTTTGTGTTTGTGATCAGGTCTCCTTTGAAGGGATCCTCCCGAATGCCACGTGGCTCCTCCTCATCTCATTTAAGTCTCTGCTCAAATATCCCTTTCTCAGCCCTTCCTTTTTCCGACCACTCTATAAGACAGCGCACTGTGCGCCCCGTTCCTGCAGGCGACGTTCCTCTCCCATTTACTCAGCTGTAGTTTATTTCCAGAGTAGAGCTTCTCACCCCCTGGCATCATCCTTGTTTGTTCCTTATCTTTCCCAGCCCACCAGAATGAACACGCCATGGGTTCCAGGACTCGGTTCTGTTTGCCACGTACCACTGGCTCCTAGACAGTGCCGGGCGTGCACTTTTTTTTTTTTTTTTGAGTGCAAAAAATAAATATAAAATTTATTAAAACACCCACAATATTTTAAACATACCAGGAGTAATACAGTCCACAAACCCAGTTGTTTGCGTAAATTATAATAAGATACAAATCAAAAAAGGATACATACTTGCAAAACGTCTAGGCGCCCTAAATTAAATTTACTGAAACACTGGGGGAGAAGGGACGGTAAAGAGGGGTAGCTCAGGAGGCAAACCAATAAAGCGGAAGGAAAAAATATTAACAAAAAGGTGAAAATTATACAAAATTAAATTATCAGCATGAATTTACTGTACAAAGAATATCTATAGTTTAATAATACACATCCTATTGCCTTGAGACATTGCAAAAATCTAGCATTCATCCATCAACCCCAGATGAACTTCATTTCAAGTAGCTACAGTTTACAAAGTCAAGACGGAATATTCAAGATGCTCGAAAGTATTTTTTGAATGGATAAAAGCAAGGATGTTACAGTGCCACGCTGTTTCTTGCTTTGTTGTGATTTAGCGATGTTGGGAAGATTACTAACGTAAGCTCCTAACACAGCACCCAAAGATTCGAGCTGTTCTAGCTCATGCCGTCCCCGTGCCCGGTACCTACTTTTCTCCTCTGTTTCTTCCTCGCCTGGTCCCCTGTGCCGGCTCCCTGAGATCCAGCTCGGACCCCATCTTTCCTTAGGATTATGTCACTCTGTGAATTTGAAATACCTGTTTCTTATTTTCAACATCTCCTTGCTTTTGAGCTACGTGAGAGCAGAAGTGAGTCCTTCCTATCTTTATATTTCTAGAACCTTCCCCGCCACGCCTGGCAGGCCACAGGAAATCTATACACCGAGAGGAAACGTGTTTGAAATTTCAGAGGGTTTAGTTCTTGATTGATCTGAACAGGATTTCCCTGAAATGGACGACCAACCCTCGTTTGGCAAGCTTTGAAAGATGTTTAATCCGTTAACAAAGGCGGACATTTTTCACGGCTGTTTTTTGTTGTTTTTCGTTTCTCAAAAGCGAACCATTCTTAAAAACTGATTTGAGCCAGAGCAGAGGCTTAGTGGGTGGAGGAAAGGTGGAAAGGACCCCTCCCCTCATCACGGACAGCTCAGTGGTCTGGGGATGAGTATCCGACGGGTGGGTTCTTCTTGCTTTTGTGCCTTCTGTGTGCATCCTGAGAACTGGTCCCTGGAGGCGAGAAAGGACTTTGAGTAAAAACGCGAAGTTGTCTTTTCAGATCTTAAGAACACTCCGGTAAGAGATTCATCCGAAATGGATTGTGTGTGGTTTTCATGTACGTTTGATGCTTTGGGTCCTTTTTTTGCTGTGGATAATTCAGAGTTGACTGAACATGTCAACTACCCAACTAAATATACCCTGGAGGAAAATTTATTCTTTGCACTTCTTTGCCTTTTTATTGTGATGAAAAGGAAAAAAAAAAAAAAAAAACAACCACAGATGCAACGAGCTGTAACTGTAATAGGTCATTCCAGCCTGTGCTCACCTTCACAAAATTCTGATGATACCGGGAAGACAATACAGTGATCAAAAGCAGTGATGAGATTTTTTAGCGGCATTAACCGTCATGACCTAGCAAAATGAAAGAAAATGGTTTAACAGAACTGTCAGCTTCAATATAGCTAATAAAGGCATGGATAAATGTTTATTACATACCGGAGACAGATCATTTCTGTACAGAAATTGAGGATGACCTTTACTGATAACTCTTATCTGCCTGATATCCTGAGAGAGAGGAAGAGAGAAGCATATTTACTGATATTTATGAAAGAAATTATCATTTGCAAATAAAACATTTTAGCAGTGATTATCTCAAGTCACCCTCTTGCCCTCACTTCCACCCCCATAGACAGACCTCACAGAGATAGAACAGAGATTCCTCTCTAAGAGACCAAATGTGCCTGAAAGTGGCTTTGATAAATTCGGGGAAATTCTACCTAAACTCACTGTCTTAAAAAGCAAAGAATAAGAGCAGCATGTGAATATGAATAATTACATTAATAACTGACTTTTCATTTCTTCTAAGATATTACAGAGATATTGCAATTATATGACACCCTTTTAATAAGATGGTCTCAGTTGTAACTATGGGTTTCAGAGAAATTAATAACAATGAATTCATGTCCATTTTGCCATGATAAGCTAATTCACTGTTATCCGTAACATGTTTAGAACTTTAAAAATATGTTTTGTTTTTGTTTTTTTTTTGAGACTGAGTCTCGCTCTGTTGCCCGGGCTAGAGTGCTGTGGCGTCAGCCTAGCTCACAGCAACCTCCAACTCCTGGGCTCAAGGATCCTCCTGCCTCAGCCTCCCGGGTAGCTGGGACTACAGACATGCGCCACCATGCCCGGCTAATTTTTTATGTTTTTAGTTGTTTGGCCAATTTCTTTCTATTTTTAGTAGAGACGGGGTCTCGCTCTTGCTCAGGCTGGTCTTGAACTACTGAGCTCAAGCAATCCTCCCATCTCGGCCTCCCAGAGTGCTAGGATTACAGGCGTGAGCCACCGTGCCCAGCCCGAATGCTTCTTTCATAAAGAAAAGACAAATATATAAGGTGATAGATATCTCAATTGCACTCATTTTATTTTTACAAATTATGGGAATGTATTGAATTATCCCATATACCCCCCCCAAAAGTATTTCAGCTGTTTTTGAAAGTTTATTGCTTCATACAAACTTTAGAACAATAGTATTCGGTGTCAAAAAATAAAACAAAATGAAACACAATGTGGAAAATAAAAACAAGATGCCACTAGAGAATATCTTTAAATTAGGTTATATTGACAATTTACTATGAAAGATCTAAACATTATAAAAATTCAGACTTGCTATCATATATATTTAGCTAATTATTTTTATGTTTTCCTCAGTAAAGTTTTAAACTGTTTTTTATATGTAGGGTTTTCTCACAAATCTTGTTAGGATTACTTTTAGGTATTTAAATTTTTGGTTTCAATTGAAGACTGAATTTTTTTAAATGACAAATAAAAATTGTGTATATTTATGTTGTACAACATGTTTTGAAATATGCATATATTAAGAATGGCTAAATTGAGCTAACAAACATATACATTTCCTCACATAGTCATCATTTTTTTGTGGTGAGAACATTTAAAATCTGCTCTCTTAGCAATTTCAAGACTACAATGTAAAAATTGAGTATTTTTAAGTGGTTGTTCTTGGTGTGTTGGAAAGCCCTTGAATGTCTGTATTTGTATTTTATAAATGACCATCTCATTGAATTCTTTTATTACTTTCATACATTTTCCAATGAATCTATTGGGGTTTTCTTTAAACCATATTATCTTCCAAAAAAGATTCCTTCTGCCTTTCCAGTTTTCATGCCTCTTTTTAGTTTTGTTTCATTGATCGATTAGAATTTCCATGACAGTGTTCGTAACAGTTGTGATTTACTCATTTGACTCGAATGGAAATGTTTCTACTGTTTTGCGATTATGTGAAGTGTCATCTTTAATTTGAGATTTACTTCTTCAATATATTAAGAAATAGGCTGTTTATTCACAGTTTGAAATGTTTAAATCACAACTATATCTCTTTATCTAATGTGCTTTTGGCCATTGATTAAAGACAACATATGGTTTCCCCATTTTTGCTTATTTGTTTGGTGAAACAATATTAAGATAGTGAACAATAATTGAATTCTTTTTAAGACACCTTACTTTGTCAGAGTAGAATTTTGTTTTGTAGTTGAATACAGATTTGACATTGTTACCAAATTTTAACTTTATTTTTCACTAACTTGATTAAATAATGTTTTTCTATGCTATGGAACAGACACGATCAGTTCCGGAACAGATTGGAAGAGCTTACCCATAAAACTGTCTTTGGGAATTAAATCTTTGGAAACCTAAAAATGTACATTTTTTTTTATTTTCTAGAACTTTGTGTCCTCAATTTTGGTCATTTACATATTTTCTTGTAAAGTCTTCATATCATAAAGGTTTTCAAATTAATTTTCATAACATTGTTCATAGACAATTTCTTTCATAGTAATTATTTAATTTCAAATTTTCTGTGTTTTAATTTTGGTAATGAACATTTTACTAGAGAATACTTGATTTGTGAATATTATTTTAAAATACGTTTTATTGATATATAACTCAGATATAATGAATTCACTCTTTTTAAAGTTGGATGAATTTTGGAAAGCATTCACATGACCACATCCCTAGTTAAGATACTGAGCAACCCATCACACCAGTAAGTTCCTTTTTACCCCTTTTTAGCCAAAACCAACATCCCTGACCCCACTATGATGATGTCACTATCAACTAGTTTTGCCTAGTCTAGAATTTCATAGAAATGGAATCGTTTAGTATGCATTATTTTTGGTTTGGTTTCCATCATGTACCATAATTTTTTAATTTTAGCTTTAATTTTTTTTAGAGGTGGGTCTTGCTCTGTTGCTTAGACTGGATATTGTGCTCAGGCATGACCATAGCCTTGAATTTTTGGGCTCAAACGATCCTCTTGCCTCAGCCTCTGGAATAGCTATACAGCCTAATGTGTTTAAGATGCTTCCGTGTTATTGTGTATACTAGAAGCTAGTTCCATTTTATTGCTGAGTAGTACTACATTGCACGATATACTACAATTTCCTTAGCCACATCCCTGGTGATGGGCATTTGGAATGTTTCCAGTTATTACTTATAAAGTTGCTTATGAATATTTAAGTACACGTCTTGGTGTAAACACGTTTCCACATCTAAGTGGAATTCCTAGCCCATATGGAAAGTATATGTTGACCGTTTTAAAGAAACTGTCAAACTGGTTTCTAAAGTGATCTTAACATTTAAGTTCCCACAGCAATGTAAATTAGTGTTCTAATTGCTGCAAGTCATCACCAATGCTCGATATTATCATCCTTATTTAGACATTCTAGTGATATCTCATTTTGGTTCTAATTTGTATTTCTCTGTTGATTAAAGACACTGTGCATCTATTTTAAAACCAGCTTTGTTGAGGCATAATTGGTATAATAAACTATACGTATTTCACGTGTACAATTTGGTGTGTTTTAACACACGTATACATTTATGAAACTATCACATGATCAGGATAATGTACGTACCTACGCCCTAAGTATTTCATTGAGTTCCATTGAAATTTCTCTTTTTCTTTCTTAACCCCTCTCCCTGGGCAACCACTGAGCTACTTTCTTTCGCTATAAATAGTTTGGATTTTCTAGAATTTTATGTAGGTAGAATAATATATTTTTGTTTGTCTTCTTTCACTCAAAATAATTAATTTTCATCCACATTATTATGTATATAATAGATCATCCCTTTTTATTGCCGGGGAGTTTTCTACCATATGGCTGTACCACAATTTCTTTCTCCATTCACCTGTCGATGGGCATTTGGGTTGTTTCCACTTTTTAGCTATTACAAATAAAATTTCTATGGACGTTTGTTTTCAAGTATTTGCATACACAAGTGATTTCATGTCTCTTTTGTAAATATACAGGAGCAGAATGACTAGGTCATGTGTTAGGTATATGTTCGGCTTTGTAAGAAACTGCCAAACAGTTTTTCAAAGTGGCTGGGATTGTACGTTTCCACCAGCGGTACGTGAGAATTCCATTTGCTCAGCATCCTTGACAAAACTTGCAAGGTCAAGCTCTTTAATTTTAGCATTCTCATAAGTGTGGTTTTGTTTTGTTATGTCCCAACGACTAACGATGTTGAGCATCTTTTCATGTTTTCTGCACTTATTTGCAATTTGTGTATTTTCTTTGCTGAACTTTTTTCAAATCTTTTGTCCATTTTCTAAAATTGAGTTGTTTTCTTATTGCATTTTATGAGTTCTTTACATTTTTGATAGCCAAGAAATCTTTGCATAAATGAAGCTTACAAAAATCCTCTCTCATTTTCCTCTTGAAGGTTTGCAGTACCTCTTTTCTGTGGAATGAACACTTGAGATCTAGTCTCTTAGCAAATTTTAAGTATACATTACATTTTTGTTAACTATTATCACCATATTGCACATTAGGTCTCCAGTACTTATTCATTTTATAGCTGAAGGTTTATCTCTTCTTCCCCCCCCGCCCCCCAAGAACTGGTAACTACTGTTCTACTCTCTAAACATGAGTTCTTTTTTTTTTTTTTTTTGATTTCCACATATAAGTGAGATCATGCAGTATTTGTCTTTCTGTGTCTGGATTATTTTACTTAGCACAATGTGTTCCAGGTTCGTCCACGTTGACACAAATGCCAGAGTTTCCCTCTTTTTAAAGGCTGAATAGTATTCCATTCTGTATATATACAATTGTCTAGGTTGTTTCTGTAGCTTGGTTATTGTGTATAATGCTACAATGAACATACAAGTGCAGATATCTCTCTGAGATACTGATTTTATCTCCTTTGGATATATACATATCCAGTAGTAGGATTGCTGGATCTTATGGTAGGTCTATTTTTAACTTTTTGGGAAATGGTCATCCTCTTTTTCTTAATGGTTGTACCAAATTTACATTCCCACCCACAGTGTATAAGAGATCCTTTTTTCTCCACATCCTTGCTAATATTTCTTACCTTTTAACTCTTTGATAATAGCTGCCCTAACAGATGTGAGGTGATACCTCATTGTGGGTTTGATTTGTATTTCCCTGATGATTAGTGATGTTGAGCATCTTCATATACTGTTGGCTACTTATATTTCTTCTTTGGAAAAATGTCTGTTCAGTTCCTTTGCCCATTTTTACATCAGGTTATTTGTTGTTTTTGCTATTGAGTTGTTTGAGTTCCTTATATAATTTGAATGTTAACTCC
>RJWJ010045519.1:0-11721 GCA_004363605.1 Indri indri
GTTGGTCTGAGCCTCACATTTTGCAGTGAAGGAGCTGAGGTCAGAGACATGCTCACTGGGGAGTTTGAGAGCACAGCTGGGCTCAAGCCCAGAGAGCTTCCCTGTTCCCCTGCTGACGCCCTGCAAGGAGAAGAGAAGGGTACAGGCACCACGGCCGGGCAGCACCAAGTGGTGCTTTGGGGAGTCGGGTGTGGCTAGAGCACGGTGTGTGCAGGGTGCTGCTGGGAGACCAGGCTTGCTAGTGAGAGGACAGGCACGCAGGGCGGAGAATGCCATGCTAAGGGGCAGTCGGGGCTGTTTTCTGAACAGGCAGGTGCCGTGAGCAGCTTCAGAGAATCACTGGGGGTGGGCTCCGCAGCAAGGCTGGGGGACAGGGAGACAGGAGGTGAGAGCCCAGTCAGCAGGCTGGGACAACAGTCTAGGTGGGACCCCCACGAGGGGTTTCAGTGAGGGGAGAGGCAGGGGGTGGGATCTAGAGGGGGACACGGTGTGAAGGCTGGGACGCACACTCCCAGGTTTATGACCGTGACTTCATGTGTCCTGTTGCCAGCCCCTCACCAGCACCCTGGGCTGGGCTACAGGCAACTGCAAAGCCTTCAGGAATTGCCAGGCGACCAGCAACAGGAGCCATACAAGTGCCCCTCGGGCTCATATAGGATTCCAGGGTAAAGGGAACCTGGGTCCACACATTGTTCTTTTTCCAGGGACTTCCCAGACACTCCCTGACATGCCCAATGGATTCGGTCCAGGATTTTATGTGAGTGCCATGGCAACCGCTAATAAAACCTAAGGGGCCAAAAAGACACCGATTAATGAGTGAGTTTAAAACTTGGAAAATTGTACCAGACCGAGGAGAGGTGACAGACAATTCTGTGAAGCTGCTATGCACACAAACATGCAGAGGAACCAGCTCAGGATCTGGCCAGGATGGTGTAGGGGGTTCTGAGGAAGACAGTGGTAGAGCAAAGGGAAGGGTGGGTTCAGGTCCTGGAGCCAGGGCCAGGGAGTGCACACAGCTGGTGGGCCTTGTCATTCCCCAGTCCCACCATATCATGTGCACTGCCCACCCAAGCCTAAGGACTCACCTTGCATCTTAGCAGCTGCGATAACGTCACCAGCCGAGATGCTGGACACGTTGACCAGGTAGATCGGACAGTGAGTCTAGACACAGGAAACAGCAGGCAGTAGGGAGCATCGGCCCATAAACCCAACGAGCATCAAAATAACCCCCGCAAAATCAATCCCGGCTCCAGCACCTTCCCCTGGGTAGCTCAACTCCACCGTGAAGGTGACAGTCTTATGCTGGGAATATAGGGCTGGCAGCCAGAGCATGGCTGCAGGCTGAGCTACCGAATGAAACAAGGAGGCAGCGAGCAGCGTCCAACACCAGCGCCCACCAGGAAGGCCAAGTGTGGGGCAATGATGGGTCCAGACTGTTGAGTCTGAACCTCACGTTTTCTCCCATACGACAACCATGACTGCAATTGAAAAGGAGGGACTGTCTTTTCTATTTTAATTTACTGTTCATAAACGTGGTGACCTAGAGACAGTCATGTATTATATTCTACGTCTAAAATTATGACACCTGCAGTCTGAAGGCTGCTTATCAGGAGACAGAACATATCTTGGAGAACAGAAGACAAGTGGGGCAGGCTTCAGAGTGTAGCCAGACAAGACTGACCTGTGGATGGACACTTGGATTCTAAGACTGATTAGCTTTTTCTCTACTAAGCTGTGCACCCAGGTCAATGGCTTACCTCCTCTGGATTTACATTTGAACTAAAACACAAGGAGCTGCCTTTTTGTTGTTCAAGTCTTTCCTTATTCTGGGGTAAGTTTCCATTAGGAAGTAATTGATAAAATAACCATCGTCATGACAATAAAACAATGTTCTTGTCCAGCTGCCAGACCTATAAAGTGCTAATGGGAAACTCTATTTCCCCAAATGTTATTCTGATTCCCTCTTTGCTCATCAAATTGGGAGGATATAGAGTTTAGGAACTGGCCTGAGATTTGATGCTATTAGCGCAAGCTTACTGACTAATTCTGAGATCAGCTGGACCTACAACCTCTCTGTTTTCCCCTTGCTGTTCCTAAGACCACACTTTTTTGCTTACATCTTTCAAGATAGCCCAGGCCGTTCCAGGAGAGGTTCCCAAGCATCGGTGCTCATTAGCACCACTGGGCAGGGGGGCTTCTTAATACACAGGTTGCTGGGCTTTGTCCCCAGTTTTTGATCCAGTGGGTTTGCACAGGGCCTGAGAATTTGCATTTGTTTCTATTTCTAACAAGTGATGTTGGTCCTGCTGGTCCAGGGACCACGTTTTGAAAACCACCTGCTCTAGAGGAAGTAGTTCAGATGATCTGAGTAAATGGAACCCTTTAATGATGGTTTAGAAGGAGAAGTGACCTTGGTACAGAGCTCTACTGTTTATAAAGTGCTTTCCCTTCCTCAGCTCCTTTGATCTCCACAACCATCCAATGAAAAGCGGCACAGCACTTCCCCCTTATCCGGGGTTTGTCTTTCCATGGTTTCAGTTACCCACAGTCAACCAAGGTCTGAAAATATTAAATGGAAAATTCCAGAAATCAATAATTCATAATTTTTAAATTGTGCATGGTTCTGAGTAGTGTGATGAAATCTCGTGCCATCCCACTCACTCCGCCCAGGACGTGAAGCCTCCCTTTGTCCAGCGGATCCATGCTGTACACGCTCCCCGTCAGTCACTTAGTAGCTGTCTCGGTGATCAGATCGACCGTTGTGGTATCAGTGCTGTGTCCAAGTATCCCGTATTTTACTTAATAATGTCCCCAAAGCGCAAGAGTAAATGCTGGCATATAGTTATGATTACTCTATTTTATTACTAGTTATTGTTTTTAATCTCTTACTGTGCCTGATTTATAAATTAAACTTTGTCATGGGTGTGCATGTATAGGAAAAACTTACGGGTATGCATATATATAGTGTACATAGGGTTTGGTACTATCTGTGGTTTCAGGCATCTGCTGGGGGTCTTGGAACGTACCACCCACGGATAAAGGGGGGACTAGTACACTATCATTGCAGTTTCATCTTAATGTAATGAAATAGTGTATCAGAGTGGCTGAGGGACTTGTATGTGGTCAAACAGCTTATATTTTGGTAAAGGCCAAAGCCAGAACTTCGGTGCCACATCTCTTGCTTGGTCCACCACCACACTCTATCAGCACTCACTACCCTCAGGGGCTTTACCCTGAACCACAGTAAGGAAATATGTGTGAGAACAATGGCCCAGCCCAGTGGCATAAGTTTAAACTATGGTTCTTTAAGCAAACAGATTCCAGTTGCATGAGGCTCTGTGGTCCCCGCACCTTCCCCTCCCTCCCTGGGGAGCCATCTGCACTTGAGCAAGCTCAGCGGGGTGGAATGGTGCGGGTGGAACAGAGCGCTGGCAGCAAGAAGGATGCACGCCAGAACTGTAGCATAACAGCGCCGGTTCAGCAAACAGTTCTGGGGCCCTGTGGGCCAGGCGCGGTGCTGGCACCACAGCAGAATGAGACCACACCACAGAGGCTGGTTTCTACTCCCAGAGTGGACGTTGGGCTACTTACCCTGTTTGCAATGGTGATAACACGGTGAGTGGCTTCAGCTTCCAGCTGTTAGAAACAAACAATAGGCAGAAACCAAACTTCACCATCTCCTTCAAGCAAGCCCACACTTGCCCGAGAGCCCACTGCGTAGAAAGTGCTGGAATATCTGCACCCACAGGGGCTGGCTCGGGGCAAGGCCTGGGCAGCAACGCCAGGCTCTGACCACCTTGGCGCACACTGAGAGAATCCTAGGACTTAGATGCCAGACACATCCTTGCTAGTTGCTACTCAGGGCTTTATTAAAAGACAACGAAACAAAATTAAATAAACAAAAACCCAGAGTCACATCTCTCCCTGTTTTCTGGTACATTCTTTCCACAGCCACCTCAGAACTGCAGAAGGAGCAATAGTGACTGATTTCAAGCTGGAAATTAGCCTCCATCAGGGAGTCAGAGCCTCGGCACTATTGGTGTTTTGTGTTGGATAATTCTTTTGAGGGGGGCTGTCTGTGCACTGTGGGATATTCCGTGGCATCTCTTGCCTCTGCCTACTAGATGCCAGTAGCATCATCCTCCCCCAGATGGGACAACCAAAAATATCTCTAGACATTGCCAAATGTTCCCTGGGGAGCAAAATCTCCCCTGGCGTAGCCCCAGGACCCTCTTCTTTAACCAACAGATGACAGTGGTGTTTATTACTGCTGTTACGACCACTACAGCCAAAGCCTGCTATCTCCCTCCTGTTATTTAACAAAGAAAGCCCAGTGCTGTGGCCACCACCTCCTCGCTTCTGCTCTCACAGGCGCCCCCTCAGTGCACTTGTTGGGTCTTTCTCTACCAATTTGGAGGTGCCAAAACAGGACCTGTGTTCAAGGGCTCTGACAGACAGGGACAGATCAGGACAGAAGTAGGTGGGACTCCCCAGCCAGCCCATTGTGGGCCAACATGTTCCTGAGTGACGGCAGTGCCACCACATCCTGTGTCCCACTCCTTGTCCCTCACGGACATCCAACGAACGCTCTGCATTTAAGGCTTTCTCCGCACAAATGCTAGAGAATGTCTGAACAGGGTCACAGGGCAAGAAGGCATTACTGTCCAGTGTGGTCCCTCCAGGGCAGAATTATTTAGCAGGCAGACTGTGGGGAGTTTGTGTCAATGCCCTGCAACACGGTACACAATAATCCCAGGGGGCAGAAGAACAGGGCCTTTAGTGACCATCTCAGCAATAAGGGGAGGGAGCATAGACACGTATGTCTCCTGTCTCTGGTGGGAAGGGTCCAAAGTATTCCTCGGTGTGCAAAGGGACCTCATCCCCAAAATGCTAGGTTCCTGGTCTGGAATTCCTTCTCACGCCTGCAGGCCTTTCAGTCTGTCTGTTGTCTCCCGACTCTGTGTTGGGCAAAGCACCCGCTTGTGCTGACATTGCCTCCCCCAGATCCCGGAAATCAGAATCAAATGGGTGGGTGTGGGCCCCACTAATTGTCTCCTCCAAGGAAGCTCAAGACCAAGCTCGTCTCAGCATGGAGAAGCTTTCCCTGGTAAGCTTCCAGATGGGAACTTCTCCCATGGAGAAAGGGATACAACTCATATTTTTGATGTCTCTTCTATCCTAAAAGATTCTGTGAATCTACATGAAAGACGTCGACAAAGGACACACCGAGTCTTTCTCACCTCCTCTGGGCGGCTGATCTCGATTCCTTCTGGGCCTGTGATACCCAAATCTAGGGCCTCCTTAGCGCCCTGAACAACAGTAAGAGACAGAAAGTTGAAAGATTCATAGAGACACTGAGTAAGGAAACACTGGACCCAAGGGACTAAAATCTGCTAGACACAGCCTGTTCCAGCAGGCTCGCTACTATTCTCAATTCTGGAAGGTTCATCTTCTAAAGGGCAGGGCACGCACAGGCGTGTGCAGCAGGGCTGTCCTGATTCTCACTTCGAAATGACTGGACATGTTTTTTTCTCTTAAAAATACAGCTCAGTGACTAGCCAGCAGGCCTGGGGCACCAAAGACAAGCACTCTTGACTGGTTTGAAACTCGGAATTTCCTCACTGGAAATCTAGACAAGTTTCTAGGTTCCAGCAACTCCTGGGGCAGCTATTACCCCAAGACCCACAAATACACAGAGGCTTGTCTTTCTTGGTTCCAGTGAACAGATTTCCATAATATCTCAGCCCCCCTGCAGAGGGAAAGGAAAGTGGAAAGCTGATTCTTATTTATTCTATATGTCAAATCTCATTAAAAACATTTCTATGAAGTGCTCCAAATTCTCTGCTATAATGGAATTTAAATATCATAGCATAAGAATTAAGACATTATCACCTAAGAGTTAGAAATCTTTTTGAACCATAAAGAGAGGTGTTTTTTTTTTTTTACAGACAGTAGAAAAGTTTGGATTTTCTGATCAAGATTTGTCATCTGGGGTGTTCATACCTTACACTTTGTTCTACAACTTGTTTTATCTGAACCCTGTAGGATCAGTGAGGGGTGGTCAGGAATCCCCCTGAGAACTGGCTGCATTGTTACCCCCTCATCTGACATTCTCTACTGCACTTGCCTCAGCCACCAGCTCCCCGTTTTCAGCATGGACGCGGGCGATCGCCCCAATGTCCTTGCAAGCGTAAAACACTTGGTACAGCTCGCTGTCTCGAAGCATGTACAAGTCCTTGTAGGTCATGAACATCTGGAACGAGTTGACACCCTTCTCCCTCACCAGCGTCTCCATTTCGGCTTTCACCTGGGGAGCAAAGGTAAAGGCGATGCCACGTGAGCACGGACGCTCAGGAGGCGGACTGGCAGGCGCAGGCCCCGCATGGAGGAGATGAGCGGCCCGCCCCAGCTCGGTTGGTTGAGTCACCGCATGGCCACCCACAGCCTCTCTCTCTCTTCCCTCCCACCCCACAGGCTGCTGTGAGGTCACCTGAGCAAGTGGACGCAGACGTCCTTTGAAAATTGTCAAGCATGACACCATTATAGGAACCATATTGTTACATTATAGGCTTGGCCTGCGTTTGTGCCTTCAAACCAGCCTTAATGATGAACACAGGATTAATGATTTTTGTTCCTGTGGCCTGCTCCCCCAGCACCCACAATGGGAGCAGTGTTACACAGAAGGCACACTAATGCTAAAAATCCAAAGAACCTGAAAAATCAAATTTAGGAACAAAGTAAAGCATGAATAAAGCTATGGGAATAAGGCTATTCATCCCAACATTAGTTATACTGGGAGAAAAAAAATGGAAGCAGCATTGGTCCGACAATGGGAAAATAACGTCGGATTCATCTACTTGATGGAACATTCGGTGGCAATTACACTGATGGCCACAAAGACTACGCAGCATGAAAAGCGACCGGGAAGAAGGAAATTACACTAACAACGGGCATTGTGTTGGGTTATGGGATTATGTGCTTCCTTTCTTTCCTATTTTTAACATTTGTAATTGGAAAAATTTATTTGATTATTATAAAAAAAGAATTTAAAATTCTAGACACATGAGAGTCCCCACCACCTCTGGGAACTGAGGGATGGCTGGCCTGGCCGAGGCATTGCCAGGAACCTGAGTGACCCTCTGTTCCAAGCCAACTCCAGGGCAAGGGAAGGGAGAGGGGCTTGGGGATAGGGGCCACTTGCTCAGGAGGGTGTCCAAAAAGGAGTCCCCCATCTGACATTCAGTGCAATCTGTGCCTCTGGCCTGGTACCAGGAAGAGGGGCCTTCATGCTGCAGAGATCAGGGAGCCCCAAGGCCTTCTATAAGCACCAGGTCAAGAAAAATGGAAGAGACCTGGGTAAGCCCCCATCTTCCAGGCTAAAACCCGAGGGCAGAAGTACAGCGAGGAGTTAAACGGCCCTTAGCCCAGGGTCTACGACTGAAGAACTTTGCACAACTTCCTGATGCTTCTTATTTTTATGGTTCCAGGGCACCCACCAATGTACTGGCACATGGGACTTAATAAATAATTGATGACAGAATGAATATCCAGGCTGCTTCCCTGGGGTATAAGCAGTAAAACTCCAGAAACAAAGCAATATCTAAATGTCTGTATATCTGTTTTCAGGAAGACAAGGAAGCAGGAATCTGGGGACAGGAGACTAGATTCAGACCCTGGGACCTGGCAGGGGGAGGACAGGAAGGCCAGAGGCCACGGGCACAGACACAAAGAAGGTGCAGAGGCTGGACCGAGGAAGGGCTCTGTGGGAGCAGACTCAGCCACGGACCAGGACAGCCTCAGCGCTCCTCAGAGCAGGAGCTGTGCCCCAGTAGGGAGAAGCTGCACCCGGGTCCATTCATACCAGGTGCTGCTGAACTAGGACGAAGCCCTCAATTTGGAGAGCTCGGCTCAGTGCTGCCGACTCTCAGTACGAATACGACAGTCCCCCTGCATCTGAGCCTTGCTCAGCCCACTGCCCAGCAGCACTGCCATGAGGTGATGCCTCATGTAAACATCAGGAGATGCTAAGCACCCTGCGGTGAGAGCAAGGCCTGGCCTCTGGCCTTGGCCTGTTTGTTGCAGAGCAAGGGCTCTATGTGCCTGCTCTAAAACAGGCTCCTTAAGTTAGGAAAGACAGCCCATCCGCTCCCCTTATGGAATCCTAAGTATTTTTGGTTTTTGGCATTGGGGGGGACACAATGTTGGTGGGAGAGGTGCCCCACACAGGCAGGAGGGCACCACACCCCAGCTGGCTTAGACCAAGCAGCCCCGCTGCCTATAAGACCACTGTGCCTCCTTGTGCTGTTACCTTGGGTGCCCACCAGGTGATCCCCACATGGAGGGCGTAGTCACAGCAGACCTTGGGGTCAGCCAGGCCCCGGCACTTCTCATAGGCATCCACGAGGGAGGTGTCCTTGTCGGGTAGGACGTGGCCGATGATCATGGTGGTGCCTCCAACAAGCGCTGCCTGAGGGGGATGGGAAAAGGCAGTCTCATCACAGCTCTGCCTGCACCCACGTCACTGACATGGTGACACACGGTCCCCGGGGGTACATTCAGGACACCCACAGATCCTGCCTCACAAGAGGCTGCAGCAACATTTGGGAAACTGTCAGGAGCTGTACAGAGGTGCAGGAGCCAATATGTGACCTTCACCTTTACTCCGGGTGACAGGTGACCTTCATCTTTACTTTGGGTCCACAAACCTGCTTCTTCCTCAGCTTGGGGCTCAGCGTGGCACTTTGGAAAACCCACTTAGCATGTCACCAAGCCTAAGGCCAACCCGATTTTCCCAATGAGAAGATTCTCTCCCTAAACAAATTCTAGCCAATTCAAATATATAGATGACATACTAAAATGTTGATATATAATGTACTGTAACATAATATATAATATAATCTAGTATAATATAATAATATAGATGACATAATTAAACATCTATATTATTTACTAATTCAGTTACACACATATACTTAAACCATAATGTGTAAAATGTCAATTTAGATATATTGTTTTGTTTTATTCTCTCAAATTTCACGAGGCAATTTTATTCAAACTTTTCACATGCATCTTCGACATCAGGGTCTTTATCTTCAGTTTTTCTCCAGCTATCCTGAGACAGAGCACGTTCTAGATGCATGTATGTAGTGAAGATTCACCCAACTCACAATCTTCGCGAGATACCTCTTCAAAAAGAAATCTTTAAAAGACCTCAATCATAATCACAAAGTGTATACCCCCAGGAAAGATTACTCAATCTGTATTAAAGATTGCCCCCCTCAACTATGTAAAAACCAATTTGTCCAGGTGACTTCCGTGAACTTCCAAGACTAGCATTGACCAAAGGCTATTTCAGGCTAATGTGTTGTTCCCAAACAAAACTTTGTCATTAAAATTGACATCAGTGAGAGAGAGCCCCATAATATGAGTCTTCGTGAGGACTCCAATATAAGGTGATTCTTTTTTCTGATGGAAATAGTTGAAAAAGTCCTGTTTTCCTATCTGAATCCTTACAGTGGTTTGGAACCACAGCTCCAGGATCAAGCCCCTGCCCTGCCGCCTCCTAGCTGGATAATCTCAGATGGGTTACTGAGCTTCGCTGAGGTGCAGATTCTTTACCTATACAAGTGGGGCAGCTCCGAAAGTCAAGCAAGACGACACTTATGGAATGGATTTGGTAAAGTGTCCTAACATGTGGATTTTCAGAACTTAGGTGTTTATCTCTGTTTTCTGCATGGGAGAAAAAGAACACAATGACATTGTCGTAATGATTTCATGCTTCTCTATTCAATTAAGTCCTTGGTCATAAATCAGAAATATTGCTGGGGAATAAGGAGCTGCAAAAAAATTAGTTCAGTGGCCCAACAGCAATTAGAGTGAAAAATTTTCCAACCTTGATTTTTCACTGGCAGGGCCACTGAGAATATTATCTATGTCGTCCTGTGGAACTCAGTGGTCTGACTTCTTGCATGGCTTAAAGCGACCAACAGAGGGTAGCAGTTCTGTGGTTCCACGTAGGAGACAGGAACGGCAGCAGCAGAGAATCGGAGAGAAGGGGAAGCACAGAGCAGATTGTAGCTTTACTAGCAGCCTTCTATTTCTGGTCTTGCTGGATCACGCCAGGCTGATTCACCCTCACAGCAGGTGGTTGTACTCTATTTTGTCCTGAAATGCATTTCTTGCTTTTACACGTGCATATGGGGGTGTCTGACATACTGAGGTTTTACACACTCAGTTGTTTTATTTTTCTGTGGTTCTAGATTGCCTTACACCCCCGCAGTACATCTGCAGCCTTGGAGAGAAAACAGGAACCTGGAAACAGCACAGTGTGATAAAAGAGCCAGGACTATTCTTTTTTTTTTTTTGAGACAGAGTCTTGCTCCGTTGCCCAGGCTACAGTGCCGTGGTGTCAGCCTAACTCACAGCAACCTCAAACTCCTGGGCTCAAGCAATCCTCCTGACTCAGCCTCCTGAGTAGCTGGGAAAACAGGCAGGCACCACAATGCCCAGCTAATTTTTTTTTTTCTATTTTTAGTTGCCTGGCTAATTTCCTTCTATTTTTAATAGAGACAGGGGTCTCGCTCTTGCTGAGGCTGGTCTCGAACTCCTGACCTCAAGTGATCCTCCCGCCTCAGCCTCCCAGAGTGCTAGGATTATAGGTGTGAGCCACCATGCCCGGCCACCAGGATGGTTCTTAATACTTGCAGGTCCCAGGGCAAGCGCAGAAAAGGAGGTCCAAGTGCTGAACCTCTAAATATTTAAAAGTTATAGTTCAAGCTAACAAACTGTTACATAGAATATTTTGTATCCTCCTACTCTGCCAAATGTATCTTCATAATGACCAAGAGGGGCCAGGCTTGAATTCAGAATTCTCGGGGTCCTTGCAATCTGAGCTACGCTGCAGGCAAAGTCAGCCTCGGCCTCTGTGCCTACACCCAGCCCACACCCCCCGCCCTGAATTCATCCTGCAGCCCACAGGTCTAAGCTCTGTCTACCTCCTGCAAAATGCTGCCCATGGGCCTAGTGTGCACCTACTGGTGGTCTGTCCTCCAGGAGGACAGATTCAGGTTTGTGTGGGCCCTGGAAATGCTCAGGGCCATCTGTCCAGGAATCCCAAGGACCCAGAGTGTGGTCTAGGACTGGGCGAGTGGGCTCTGGGCAGACATGGCCCCTGGACCCATGGGGCAGGGGTACGAGTTGTTGGAGGGCCCAGGGAGGGTCTCCCAGAGTCCAGAGCCCAGGGCAGAGGCTGGTCTTGCCTGGGTCTAAGGATGGGAACTGAAAAGAGTTCTGGAAGGAGTCTGAAGCATCGGGTGGTAGTTTTGACTTTCCCACCTATGGCCTGTAATCCAGAAGCAGCCATGTGCCCCCGAGAGGGTTAGGTGGCACTGGGTGTGAGAGCATTGGTAAGCTGGGAAGGACACATAAGGATCCAGAATAATTATTACCATTGTCACCACAGGACTGAAAACGAGTTTCACAGCGTCAGCAAGCTCTGCCCCAGCTGCAGGCTCCTGAGCCCACAGCAGACACTGGATGCTCAGCACCTGTTTGCTCTCGGGCGAGACACACACTGAGCTGGCTTTTCTCATATGCACAGGTCCCACCCACGGGACGATGCTGACAAGCTCAGTCCTCACAGGAATGCGAACCCACAGATTTGACAGACCTTGTTAGCGTCATCCATGCCAAACAGCCTTGTAGAAATCTCGTTTAAGGATT
>RJWJ010045520.1:0-11723 GCA_004363605.1 Indri indri
AAAAAAAAACACAAAATTAATGCTGTGCTTATAAGTAAGTTATATAACCCATTAGGTCCCCGATACTGAAAACTTGAAATAGTCCACCTGAGCAAGACTAAGCAACTGACCAATATTTCAAAGAGTTTTTATAATTCAACTATTTTCCACTTATTAAACTATGTAGAGTTGGCTTATAACTTAATATAATGTTGAAATTGACACTTGCTGATGTAAATATTATAAAGGCTTCCTAAAATAATTGAAGATTTCCATGGACCATTTTACACTGACTTGTTCCTAACCATTACCTTTAAAGCTATGTATAGCTTTAGAATTAAAAATATATTATTTACTTTCCACTTGTTTTTATTTGAATTATGATACAATATGATAAAAGAACAAGATTAAAGTTGTTCGCAATAGCCACAGAGGAAATTACATCACTCTCTTTTATTTGGAGGTATAAGACACTCAAAAGTAGGTCACAAAGGCTCGTTGGGGTTTGGAGGGGAGACCTACATTCCAACACAATTAATATTCTTATTACTTTCTCTTGATTTTCTCTATCAAGTCAATAGCAGTCTCATTAAGTACTGAAGTTACTGAAGTTCCCTCTTTGTAAAAAAGGCAAAGTAACCTTTGCATCTAATACACGCTGCAGAAATTCTTCTAGTGTGTCACCTGTTTTCATTTTTAAAATTTAGTTTATGGTATTTTTTTGATATCCAGAAATTTTTCTTTTTACTTGTCAAATGTAACAATATTTTCTTACAGAGTTTCTCTCTTACAAAGAAAAACTGAGAAAGTTTTTTTCGCTCCTTCAAGAACAAATGGGTATTCCCTGATGTTTGTCTTGGTGGTTTTTAAAATGCATTTTTTAAAATGCTTTCAGATACGCCATGGAGCTAGAGTTTTAACAAGGCTTGAAGTAAGGTGAGCATATCCATGTATTGTCCATTCTGGAACACTTTTAAGAATATACAGAAACACTATTAATAATTATGCTAGGACAACAAGTGTAAACACAGACTATCTTAAGCGAACCGAGATGTCTGGTTACCCTATAAAAGGGAGCCCCAGAACATCTGGGTTCTCGTTGTAATACGGTCTGGAGACTTCATCCTTTTCACTAAGATGAAAAGTCAGTGCCAATTTCCAGACGCTACTAAGTTCTTCCAGTAATAAATGGGCTAATCTGCATGAGGAATATACAGAAAATTTGGAATGAACACCTGCATAGCCAGGTAAAAAAAGCAATGTAAATACTGAAAAATAATTCAAAAATATTTGTATTCTTATCTTCTTTACTATTCTCATGTCCTCCTACTTTGTGCCCTCATTATATCTAACTAGATTATTCACATCAACAAACATTAACTAATGCTAAAGTCACTGCCAACATAATTCCTCTCTTCGTCTCTTGGTTCACTTAGCACTGTAGACGATTTCTTCAAAGCCTCCCCTCCCAGCTGTCTGTGTCTCCCGATTCCTTCCTACCTCCCTAACAATTTCTCTCCATAGTCCTCTGGGCTGGATCTTCTTGTAGCACTTCCTTAAATATTGATTTTGCCCACGGTGCCTGCATTTGTTTTCTCTTTCCACCTTTTACATGCTTCCCTTTGTTGTCAGTGTAAGGCAGAGCAGGTTTTGCCTGCTGGTACCCGGGCCCCCACCTGAGGGTTAGAGGAGGGCTGTGTGCAGTGCTGGGTACCCACATGTCAGTGTTCGAAGACCTAGCTCTGACTCTCTTCTTCCTAAATTTTCTCATCTACCTATGTCATGGCTTCAACTACCAACTCTACACTGATCTTCAGCAGCAAGACTTTCCTCCTCAACTCCAGCCCTGTATTTCTAAGTGATGATTAAACCACTTGGTTATTCCCCAATCTCTAAAACTCAACACGTCTAAAACTCAGCTTATTACTTTTTCCTCAACTTTCCTTGACTTCATTATCTTCTATATTTTTTCCCCAATTAACAGTATCATTTTCTACCACCAGACCAAACCCCAGCAGCCTGCCCACCTTATTCCTCTCTTTTCAAGGTCCAACTAAACATCAAGTCTGAGCTGTTAAGCCACCAAAGTTAACCATATCTATCTTTTCTTTTCTTTCCCCACAGCTTTGATTCAGGTTTCTATCACGTCTGGCCTAGATTTTTATCAGCTGATTTAGCTTCTCTAACTTCGGTCTCTCCCTGAACCAATGTGTTCTTACAGTACTGACACATCATTTCTTTCTTCAAAATCTTGTCACTTCATTTTTCCAAAATTCCTTAAGTGACTCCTAATACTTTAGGGACAAAGGTCACTCCTTACGTTGTTCATCTAGTCTCAGCCTCGTCTCCTACCACTCTCCTTCTCCTACACATGTTCCAGTCACGGACACAATTTAGAAAAATTTTCTGTTTACTCACCCACCAGACTATAAACTCCTTGAGAAAGAATCTCTTTCATCTAACAAAAAGCTCCACTGACTCTATCTCCTAAATAGGCCTGCAGGGTGTCTCTACTCTGTCCCCACTGCCATCTCCTTAGTTCGGATCCTTCACAGCTTTCACCTGGACTATTGCTATAATGACACAGTTTCTCTTTGCCTTGGTCTAACTCCTAGACAACGTTAAAGAGTAAAAGCAAAGTTAGCAAATGTACAACTGTGCTTAAAATCTTTCAATGACTTACTCAGTCTTCTAAATAGAATACAAATCCCTTTATTAGCAAGGCCCAGATGATCTGACCCTTTCCTAATTCACCAGCCTCATCTCTTGACACTCTTCCATTTGCAGCTTCAACTGCATCAGTGACAATTATTAATATTGTAGTTATATGTAGCTCCCTAAATATAGTTATATGTAGCTACCCTTTCATATAACCGAGTCTCTGCAAATGGTGGTCTCTCTACCTGTGAGACTCTCCCACTTTTGCCTGCTTAACCAATTTTCTATGATCATTCCAATCTAAGCCCTTCGCCCCATCATTGCTACCACAGTAACCTACACATACTTCATCACACTGTGTAGTAACTATGTGCACTCACTTGTCTCTTTCCCCCATTAGATTATGAGCAATTTGAGTCCTGGAGTTTCATATGCTTGTGTATATATTTTAATCTGTTTCCCAATACCTCAGGAGAAGGCCTGACACATTGTAGATATTTTAAAATGCTTTCAGAGCTAAAGCTCCTCAGGCTTATTAAGAAGCTATTAATCTCTCTTTCGTTCAAGTTCTCCTTACTGCTGCAAGTGTAGTATTTCTTAATGAAAGATTTAATAAAATAATACTCTTTATCATGAACATTCAAAATCTTATTCATTCTTTCACTAATCCACTCAACACATTTACTTAGCAGTTACTATGTGCCAGGTACTTTGTTATTTGCTGGAGATAGAAAATAAAGAAAACAGAAGATTTTGCCTTAGTAATATGAAAAAACACATTTTAAAAAATCAATTTCAACACAATGTGGTATGGGGACAAGAGGGCATAGAACAAGATGGTGTAGAAACACCTAAATCTGCAATAGGCACTGGAGACTACTGTTTCAAAGATGAAGTACAACATGAAAGGAAATAGTAATATACACAACGGAAGCAAATTTAATCAAGCTACTGTCCCTAGAATTGGTATAGCTAGAAAATTTTCATTAACGGTTAATTCAGAATGTTTTATGAAGAGAAAGTACGCTTAAGAGACAGCTTCCAAAAAGTCCCTCAGGGCCACTGTGTAAAGTTCACGGCAGCCCTGCAGTCCTCAATGTCTATGTCACAAACACCATGGCAACAGCCACTGTGTTCAAGGGCACAATGGTCTTTGCTGCTACTGAATTTCCTACATTCTTATATCCTGTGAAGTCTTTTCAACCTTTGCTACCATGGAATTTTTCAAATTGTCACTTATAACGGTATCCTGATTTTTTTTTCTTTGTTCCTTTCTACTATATGAATACAGTGTGATACCATTGATGCTTAGAAATAGTATATTTTCCTTATATAATCATGTTTTTGTCTTTATTTGATAGGCAAGTTTTTTTTTTTCCTCTGTTGTGTCTTATAAGTAACTTTATTTTCTGTTCAGTTGTCTACTGATTGTGCAAGAGCATTCTCTGGAAGGAAAATAAAACTTATACAATATTAGTTCATTGGCTATAGAGTGAATAAAAAGCAAGTCCAGGTTATACCCTTTCCTATATCATAATTAACAGTCATAGTTTTGACAGATTTCAAAAATTTTTAACCAAGATTTTTACTGAGAAAGAAGAATTTGTCTAGCTACCTATACTGTTAATATAATTTAGGGACATAAATCATGGTACTCATTAAACAACAAAAGAATTGGGGAATGGCAGATTAAAAAAGAAATTTTACTTTAATTTTACTAACTCCTTAATACAGTGAAAACAGTAAAACCAAATTCTTCTAACATAATTTGTAATTTGTAACATTACTTACATGAAGATTAGTGACTAAGTATTATAGAAAAATTTAAGTATGTTTTTTATGATAAAAGAAACATATAACCACTTGACAGAAAATTTGAAAATGAAAAAGACTTTTATATTGTGGGTAATTTTCTCTAAAAAATTCTTATTAAACATCTACCATAAAGCTTTCTAGGTACAAATTTATTTTTATGTCTTAACTGAAGGCCCATAATTATTGTTTGTAAGTGGGGAATTCTCTACATTTATCCCTTTAAAAAAAAAACGAAAGGGAAAGAAAAGAAAAACACTAGAAACTTGCAAGAAACAGAAAAGAGTATGAGAAAAAGGATGCACAGGACATAACCCTCTTCAAACTACTGAAATGATCTAACAAACAAGGAAAAGAGACAATGAGTAGCTCTTTTTTGTTTTTAATTTAATAATGTATTCATTTTATTTACCTTAAGTATAGTATGTGTACATGCATGTATGTAAAATGTATTATCCTAATCATAGCAACAACTCCTCCAATTTTCAAGTATCTCTGGAAAGGAAAGAATTTTGTTTTACAATGTCTTAATAAAATATGTTCAATACTTCATTATGCATTATCTAAATTGAACTTAGGGAATTACAAAAATAATTACACATTGATTTCCAGAGTTTACTATCACAACGTCAATGACTTATTGAAGAATACAAAGCAATGCTCTTACCTGAACGTTGTCATAGAACAGAACGTCAGGCACTTTCATTTTCTCATGGGCATTATAGATTGGTGCACTAACAGCACCAATCCTCAGAGATCCAGATGCTATTTCACCTAAACATTCCACACAAGACAAAGAATTATTCAGAGCACTGTCTTCAGAGAAGCCAAGCCACCTAACACAGAATGCAACATAGCTTCTATAATACCTGTGGGTTCTTCAAGGAATTTTAATCTAACATCTGTAGAAATAAGCTTGAAGGTGGTGATAAAACACCATAGCTCTACACTCAGCTTGTTTGGTCAGAGACTATAACATGTACATAAGCCAAATACCCATTAAAAAGTTCTGAAATACCTTGAATATCATTTTGTAGGGCTCATCCATTGAAAAACCCTATAAGAGAATCCCCCAGAGGTCTAGTTAAAAATACAGATGGACCAACCTACCCCAGACCTCTTATATTACTATGTTCAAGGATGGTCTATGATATTTATGTTTTCAAATAGGCACCGAGGTGGTTCTAAAACCCAGCTAGAATGGAAACCTCTGCCCTACACAATTAACCTGCAATAATTATTATTGTATTGTACCCTATTTGCTGTAAATAGGTTGGCCTAGAATAGATTATGAGCTCCTTTAAACCAGGGAATTAAATAGTAAATTTCTTGAAATCAGGGAACATATCTCATGTGTATTCCTTATGGTAACCACATACACATATTCACTATCTGACATGTTCCAAGGTCAATAACATTAATAGTAGTATTGTAGTAATTGCTAATGATCCCAATAGCAGAAGCTATCATTTACTGAGGACCTTCTATGTACCAGATCACAAACCAGGAGCTTCGACTCGGTTTTTTCTCATATAATTTCATGTAATTCTCTTAATAATGAGGCAAGAATTATGAGGATGCTAAGAAGAATATACATTAAAATAAGTTGCTTAAAATCACCCAGGGTACAGCTTGAAGCAGTCTGACGTTTTTTTCTACCATGTAATGTGTATTCAATCTTTCAACTCTAAATAATATTCCATCCTGTGGAAATACCCTAGCAAGCAGATACACAATTACAATGCCTTAAACAATTCATCCATCTTTTTTTTTTTCCTACTTCAAATAAGAAAATTACAGTTTGTTTCTCCTCTAGAATGCTATTTTTGTGCTAAAGCATTTTGAAAGACAAGGGGGGAAAGCAACATTTGCTTCTATGGAATACTGTGAACAATTTAGAGCTAAAAATAATTAAACTGTCACCCTGTTTATGAGTGCTACATATTTGCCAAAGCACAGTAGATCTTAACAATAACCTTCAATAGAAAAGGAAAACCACGAGCAGTCACACTGAGAGTTTACTATTTATTTACTACCATTAGGCTTCTGAAATAGACACAAAAGTGTAAAGGGAAAGAGCAGAAACGTGTCAGTGAATCTAGTATATACTTGTATGTTGGTTGAGATGGCACATATAATTTCAGGTTCAAACCAGCATCTGATGCTATCTATGGTTCAGTTTATGGAACATATCCACTCAGTAGATTTAGGGCTTTAAGACAATTTAATTCACTCAGCCAATGTTTATTATTAAAATTTCAACTCAAAAAGGAAAATGCACTCAGAGAATGATTTCTATGGGAGAAACCTGGCTAGCTATCTTCTAAGATACTCACAGGATGGAATTATTTTGGTAAATTTGTCAAAGCCCTCAGCCTAGTAGGCTCTAAATCTGATTTTGTCATCACAACTAAGGGCAAATCTAACTTTCAGGAGAATATTAAAGACATATGTTCTGGGCTCTCTCTATATATATATTCTGATATAAAATCAAAATTGCAAATTATTACAGCAAAATGAAAACTGCAACTTTCACAGGGACTACTATGTGATACACTGTTTGCCACAATCAGCATATTATTTGGTGGGAGACCTGCATGGAAAGCCAAGTCCTCACCAGAAGGTTGTTTTGTGAGGACAGACCCTAACCAAGGACAGTGAATTGAACGAATTCTCCATGAGAGACTGCCTTAAAATTGAACAGAACCTTCACTTAGGTTCCTTACCCCCTACAGAAGGCTTAGATGGGCACTAGGAACACTGGCCTGTAACTGAGACCAAACAATCTACAGTCTGAATGGCAGTCTTTCTTTGGATATGTTAATAGACTCAATCAAACAACATTATGAGATTACAAGTCCCAGAGTTATTCTGTCTCTTTGAGTTGGCTCTGCATATCTGTATTCAGATCCATTAGTATGCCAAGTTTATAGTTTTACTCTAAAAAGTCATCTTATTTCCTTAGTACCAAGTTATTGTCTCAGTGTAGCCTCGACTATTAAAAACATCTACTACAAAGAGAGCCACAACAGTCCCCTTTGGAGAGTGGTCATGCATTGGATGTTTTGATAGAATAGGTAATTACATTTTAGAAAACTGAAACGCTTTCATTGTGCTCCAATTGAAGAATAGGAAACTTTTACGAGAAGAGCTAAATCTCTCCAAAACTATACTTATGGCTCTCAAAATTATACTTATGGCTATCTAGAAGAAAAGTACCACTAAAGACAATACAGGTAGAAATGGAAGGAGGCATGCAATAGTATTCTGATTATTATTTTAGTCTGTATTGACCTAGAAAAGTTTCCCAAACATGTACCATAGGATATTAGTGGCCCTCAAAATATGTTGTGGAAAGAAAACAGAAAATTCTAGATTCATTGGTGAAATACATTTGGAAAAAACACATTCATCGAAATTAGACAAGTTGATTTATAGCAAGAATTCTCACAGCCTTTAATATGTTAGTATCAATTGTGACTCTTAAGGATGGGAGGAACTGTATCTAGTATGTATGGAAATAAAGTAAATACTCTAAGATTTAACTTGTAAGTGGTTTTCAAACTTTAAAACAAACAAAAAAAACTAACAGATTCATGTCTTCAACCTGATACATAAAACAAAATGGATGCAAACAAAAATATTTTTATTGAAATTAAAATTATAGATAGCATCAAATGCTTGATAATTATTATTTCAGGTAAAAAAGAACCAAACACTTACATTTGTAATCCTTCAGTTCTGGTTCCACATTGTCATTAGTACTTATTTCTATTGAAGCATCTGCCAGATTTTTTTCTAATGCTAACCTAGCAAGGCTTGGTAGAAACCTGGGGGGAGGGAGAGAAGGAAGAATGGATAAAGTCAAAGCATTCTGTGATTCTTAACTATCTTTTGACAAACACACACGCCCCTTTACTAATTACAACCCATTAAGGAAGATTAGTCTGGACCTGTGAAATCCAAGTCATGCAAAATTTTAGAACAAATATAAACTTTATGTATGAATTATATGTTTATGGCATTTCCTTTAAAGTAAAGCTTATTTGTAATCAGCAGTACTCACTTATGTACATTTTGCAGAACAAGATTTAAAATGATTTGCTTTCTTTAGTGGATTTAGTATACCTCATAAATCTTATTTACTATTTAACTGGCTTATCAAATTTTCTTAAATAGGTAAAACAACACTCTAGCCTGTTCTAAGCCGTAATCACACATTCAGATCAATGGAGGTGAATTAATGAGGTTTTCTTTACTTTCTAACAAAAATTATTGAATGAATTTAAGATTATCCAGCCCGGTTTTTCCTTCCATAAGAAAAATACTTGCTTATCTATTCTATATGTATGTTGTGAAAACAACAACCTGGTGAGTCACAGACACATTCTTCAAAAACAAACAGACTATGAGTATCATGTGCTTGAAACATGAAACAGTTTCCCACCACACAAAGTGATATCTAGAATTAATGATCCCAAGTGAGCCCAAAGAAATGATTTTTAATCCATGGCTACCTGTATTATACTACTATAAACTAATCACTACATGAGACAATGTTCCAAATAAACATACTAAGAACATATCACCTCTAATTTAGGTTCTCCATAGTTCTAAATCTTTGGTGGTATTAATAGTTCAATAGCCTTGAGCCTAAGCTAAGCATGTAAAGAACTGTCAGGTTTCCTGTCACTGTGATATTCGAATCTGCATATCTGACACTACCTCCTACCTACTGCTTCATTTTGGTCCCAGGTTATGACAGGGGAATTTATACAGCTCTAGGTCAGTAGCTCTTCACTTCAGCATCAAATCTGACTTAACTATTGCTCATCCATGACCTTTCATCATAGGTCTTAGATCATTAGCCTGCTGTTCAAAACTAAGTCCTCACCTTATCTTCCAGCCCCCAAACTGGGCTTTTATTCTGTTTCCTGAGTTCTTGTCTTGGACCCAGCCGAAGCTTCCTCTCACCACTATCCCACAAACTAGAGTCTGGCCTGGTAACATTAGGTCTGGTAGCTCCATCTCTGTTACTCCTATCAGACCACCTTGACTGGCAATGACCACTTTCAAGCTTAGACTTGTTTGCTATTCCCAGACATCCCTGACATCTGTATAGTCTGTCAACAACACATCCTGACATTAGCCCTGTACTGCAACATTTCTAGATTGCCCTCCAAAGCCTACAAAGGACAGCAAACGGCACAAACGCCTCCCTTTCAGTGGCAGTGGCAGACATTGCTTGCTAATAAGGCATTCTTTCCTGCTGAGATTAAACATGCTTCACAATTATTCTCAATCTAGCACACAGACAGCACTATCAAATAATCAGAGGTAGCATGAAAGGTGAAATATATGTACATCTAGAACCTAAATTCTGAAAAGATACTGGCCCACTCAACAAATAAGGAGAATGAAGCATCTCAGGTGGTGTGAGGCCAACCCATACTTTATTCCTAGATTTCAAGGGATTAGTTAACTCTTTCCCTTTCCATTGCCCATTGATATTTTCTACTTATTTTTTCTTCTCTTTCCCTGACCTTTGGTAAAATAGGTAAATAAATGAATGTACGAAATATCACTCCTTCTATCCTACCCCCCCATAATCAAAGCAAGCACATATTCTGTTTCAAATTTTCCACCGTATTTATCACTATTATGAACATCCCAGTGTCTTTTAAAAATTATTATTATATTTATCACTCTTTACCATCAGCAAAAAATGAATTGGAAAGCCTATAGTCTTGTTAGGGCTTGGTTATAAGAAAAACTAAAGAAAGATTCAACTACATTCTGGGAAACCCAGAAACAGAAGTATAGTAGTTACCACAGGCTAACTCAAATAACTGTGTCTCTGTCACAGGAATGGGATTGGCTTTTTAGATTAAGGAATAAGATAGTAGCAGGAGACAGCAGTATGCTGTAAGGGTAAGCAATGCTCTCAAATTACCAGCCCTGGGAGGAAGAGTGAGAGAAAAAGACTGAGAGGCTCAGTGGATATCAGGCAGTCTTTGAGTTCTCTTTAGAATATGTAATTAATTGATTAATTATTTTATGCTTATGACATTAAATCTTACATTTTCAAATAATATTGGAATATTTAAGATAACATGGTTCATCCTATTTATAAATTTAATTTGTTATATTTGTGCATTAATTTCTCAAGAAAGTTTTGTTAATTGATACATCTGAAGTACTTAAAAGGAAACAGAATATATAAAACATATTTACACAGTTTCAAACATGTGAAGGTATTTAATTTAGCAAAGTTTATAAATGGGACCAATATTTTCAAAGGCCCTTAAAAGTATTAATATCTGCCAGACTTATAGAGTTAGCTGAATGAACAGAAAAGCCTAACGATCTATATTTTTTAAATCATAGCATTAAAAAATTGAATGTCAGTTTTTAAAATAAAAAATAAATCCTTGAATAATTTTTTCTGCAAGCAGAAGCACTCTTCAAGAAAACAAAAAATTCACATCAACAATAACCATTATGATCACTTAATACTGTGTATGATGTTCTATTAGGCTTGTGATTTTTAAAAATTAATTAGCTAACAGTTTAAACAATGAAAATTTTATATAGATGTTATTCATTTTATACCTCAAGGGAATTTTTGAAAAATGTATGTAAACTGAGTTTGTGATAAATGGAATACTTTCCTCATAACCTTAATATCAGAGACAGTTAATCTTCATTTCTGATTAAATTCTTACAACTCTGCCCAAAATTTCTATGCTAAAGGATCATCATCCCCAAATTTTCCAGAAGTAAATAAGTTAATGGAATACAAAATATTTGAATGAAGTAGATCTCTTAATATAGGAACTTCTAATTAATTCTTCTACGATGTAAGTATTTTGGGAATGCAAAATACCTGAGAATTTCCTCATCTTCTAAATTTATTTCCCTGTGGTCTCTCAGGTTTTCAAATATCTAGAAAATGGGCCGGGCGTGGTGGCTCACGCCTGTAATCCTAGCACTCTGGGAGGCCGAGGCAGGCGGATAGTCCTGAGCTCAGGAGTTCGAGACCAGCCTGAGCAAGAGCGAGACCCCGTCTCTACCAAAAATAGAAAGAAATTAATTGGACAGCTAAAAAGATATATATAGAGAAAAAATTAGCCAGGCATGGTGGCGCATGCCTGTAGTCCCAGCTACTTGGGAGGCTGAGACAGCAGGATTGCTTGAGCCCAGGAGTTTGAGGTTGCTGTGAGCTAGGCTAATGCCACGGCACTCGCCCCAGGCAAGAGAGTGAGACTCTGTCT